>APFE030948803.1:112203-139530 GCA_000404065.3 Pinus taeda | reverse complement strand
ATACATGTTTTATGTGTTATGCTCTCGCATTTTTATTTTTCCTGTGATTTAGAATTCATATGCAAGTAATTTCTGTACGGGGTTAAAACCTACAGATACACTGTGCCAAGTGAGGAAATGTCCAGGAACTCCATCTCGTCCTTGATGTACTTGTGTAAATAGCACGATACTTGAGCACCAAATGCTGCTCAATATTCTTGATACCAAGCTTTGCACGAAGGGTATGGAAAGTATTTGTGAACTCTGACACATCTTGGTCCCTTCCCTACCATAGTGTGGTCCATATTATGTATTTATCTTCATAGCTCCTGACAGGGTAATACTATTCCTTGATGGCGTCTCGGAAATAATTCCAAATGGGTGAAACTGAAAATAGTGAGGGTTCACTCTAGTGCTTTTGTTCACACTAGGTTTCCCACCATATCCTTGACGTGTGGGGCAGCTTTGAGAAGTGAAAATGTAATCTTTTCCCAATTGGAAAAGTCATGAACTGAAAAATATCCTTCCAATAGATTTAACCATTTATCTAGAATGTCTACATCTATCAGGCCTTCGAATTTTGGAATGTCGAAGTTAACATATACCTTGAAAGGAGTGGTGCCTCCAAAGTGGCTGCTGGATGAAGATGCATCGCCTATGGATAATTGTCGAAGGATCTGGGCAAAGTTATCCATCATTGCATCCCTCTGTCACTTGAGAGCTTCTTTGAGCAACATTTTGAAAGGATCTCCTACCCACTCACCTTTATTTTCTTCCGCCATGGGAGGTCATCAGGTTTTGTGAGGTTGATCCTGCAATGATTCAACCAGATTGATCCCTAATTCCTTATACCCTGACCTCATTAGGGACATGCAAAGAAAAATAGAGAAAGAGCAGAACACTCTAATACCACTAATCTGAATTTAAATAGGAATGCAACAACTTACAGATATAATCATAAACACAAAGATGTGGCAGAAAAACACTTAATTTCATTAATGGAAAAATACTAAAATATGCTTACAAATAGAATGAAAATAAGAGCTCAGGTGATGGTAGCATATATCTGAGGAGAGATGTGGAGGCTACATGTCTCTGAACCATGTTACAATGAGGCTCAAAGACCTATTTATTATTGAGGAACAATGGAAAACCCTAAACATCCAAAAACCTAACCCTAGGAGATGAAGCACCAAAACTATGGGCCTCGTTTGAGTAAATTGGTACATCAACTTCCTGGGTCGTAACTTTGGCATACAATCTCCATTTGGCTATCATAATAGCTTATTTCAAAGATCTCTAAGAGAAAGCCAAAAACAATTGGGTACATTGATTTGGGATGTTTTCTTTCTCTCCATTTTCCCTAAAAACACCATTTAGGGCCTCAAAATGGCTCTGGAAGTTCAGGACCCAAAAAACTGCCAAAAATAGTAAATTGTGCTACAATTAAGAAAATTTATAAATGAAAGAGACAGTGTTGGGGGTTTAAGTGGAATAGGCAGGTTGCCACAAATATCCACCTAGATCATTCCTCCCCCCTTAGGAAGCAATGGTCCCCATTGTGTTGAGCGCCTCCATAAGATGGGAAAACTTTTGTTAAAATTGGTCCCTAGTGAGCCACTTGCCTTGCTGAAGGAGTTTCCCAGCTTTGACAACCCGATATAGTTGGATCTTCTGCTGGCGAGTGAGCTCGATCTGGCGGACGTGTTGAATGTGCTCAATGAAGTTGTTAGCCCTTTCAGCCTCGAACTTCACGTGAGCCAAATCTACCTGAGTGGCTATAAATGGTATGGCCACATAAATAGGGCATAATTGCTAAAATCCCAACCCTACCTGAAAGGGGTTGTGGCCTGTTGAGCGTGGATTCTTCGAGTTGTAAATGCACATAATGTGTACAATCATTCTGCTATCAACCTCTGTTTCGCCATCAGTTTGGGAATGGAAAGCTGTGGACTTAGTGAGATTTGTATCCAACATCTATCATAGACTTGACCAAAAGGCACTCAGGAATCTGTTGTCCCGATCCGAGATAATGGACTGTGGGATCCCAAAGTCTACCCACACTTGCTCAATGAAGAACTTAGCAGTGGCCTCTGCTGAGATACTCTTCTTGCAGGCCGCCATGATGGTCATCTTAGAGAATATGTCGACAAACACGAAAACACAATCGGTGTTGTGCTTAGTAGAAGGAAGGCTCGAAATATAATCCATGGAGACATATTACCAACGTCAGCTAGGAGTAGGTAGAGGAGTATACAGGCCTTGTTTCTTGATAGTTGGTTTGGCAATGGCGTAAGTGGTGCAGGACTAATGTACTTCCCAACATCCTGACGAAGTTTTTCCCAATAAAAATACTTCTACAATACCGCCACTATTTTCTCTACTCCGAAATGTCTAGCGACCCGACTGTAATGCGCCTCCCAAATCATCTTGGCATGCTCACTTGAAGGAACACATATGTGTCCCAAGTAGCATAACAATGCATCCTGAAGGTGAAAATTTGGAACTTTCTTCCCTTCCAGGAGTGTCTGGTATATGTTGCTGACTTCTGGATCGCTCTTGTAAACATGCAGCCACCCCGATGTCTTGTGCCCACAGAAGTCGAGCACAGTGGTCAGCGCCATGACTGGTGGTTTGCTAAGGAAATCAGTGACATTATTCGTGCTACCCTTCTTATACTTAATGTTCAAATGGAACTATTGCAGATAGGTGGACCATTTCTAATGGCGAGCATTCCGCAACTTCCGTTGTGTGTGTATGAACTTTAGAGGTCGGTGGTATGTGTGGATGACCGTTTCCTTCCCAGAATGTAATGCTTCCATTAACAACAATCCTGGACAATGGAATACATTTCTTTTTCATAAGTTCGTACTATGTCTGAAAGTGTCCCACTATGGTAAGTCACTGGATGGCCATGTTGAGTAAGAACTTCCCCAATAACATAGTCAGACTCATCTATCTCAATCTCAAATGGTTGTTGTAGGTCTAGTAATGTGAGAAATGGTGTAGAAAAGAGGCAATTATTCAACTCGGAGAACACTTTTTGTTGGGTTTCCAACCAAAAGAACTTTTATTTCTCTATGCCCTTTGTGACATGACTTAAAGGCCAAGCAATATGAGAGAAATCCAACACAAACTTGCGGTAAAAATTGGCAAAACCGAAAAAGCTTCGGAGCTTTGTTGGAGTGGTTGGGGCTAGCCAATCTTGAATGACTTATATCTTGGATGGGTCCACATGTACACCCTGCTCATCAATGATGTACCCTAGATATTGAACCTAGGTCAGACCAAAGGTGCATTTCTCCAAGTTAGCACACAACTTTTGTTATCGAAGGGTTTGAAGGACCTGCCAAAAATGGTGGAGGTGTTCTTCCCAACTCTTGGTGAAGATCAAGATGTCATATAAATACATGACCACACATCGTAGGGTTTGATATGCACCTGGTGATAACCTGACTTCAAGTCAATCTTGCTGAAATAATTGGCCCTTTGAGCTAGTCTAGAAGGTCATCAATCCACGGGATTGGGTACCTATTCTGGACAGTGATCTTGTTCACCTTCCAATATTCAATACAGAGTCTCCAGGTCCCATCCTTCTTTTGTACCAATACATCGGGCTCCCACATGGTGATGAGTTTGGTGTGATGTGCCCTTTATGCAACAGTTCTTGAATCTTCCTCTTGATCTCATTATTCTCCAGAATAGAGCGTCAATAGATCGATCCATTGGGCAGCAACACACCCAAGGTCAAATCAATGGAGTGTTTGACATGACAGTGCAGAGGTACCCCTGTGGGTGAGGAGAAAATGTCCGTGTACTCCTCCATGACCTTGTCCATTTATTGTTGATATGCAGAGGAGCCCTACTTAGAAGACGTGACCACAACCTTCTTCTTATCTTGGGGGTGAATCATAGCGAAAATGAAGTTCCTAGTATGGGAAATTATCTTATTGCATTACTTTACAATGATCAAAGAGATTATGGTAGGCGTGCTACCTCCGATATCCTTACAACTTATTAGCCAAAGTAATAATCATATAGTGAGTTCTAGACTCATATACAACATGTCCCTTCCACAAGTATGGATATCCTAACAATACATCAAAAACTTCAATAGGAGAAACGTCACACAATACCTCATTCATGAAGGCCTTGATGCTATAGGGAAGGCGACACTTCTGGCTGACACGCAGATCTCATCCTTGGTGAAGCCACCCAATGATGTACGACTGTGGATGTGTTGTAGTCTTTAGGTCTAGTCGCTTCATAACTTCTGTTGAAATGAGGTTCTTTTGACTCCCTTTTTCGACAGTGAACTGCAGCGGCAAACCCTTCACCCATATCTGTGAGTGGAAGAGGCATTCCCACTCCTCTCAGTCTTCAGGATCAACTTTTTGGATCTTTGTGGTGGCCACAATGGAATTGGGCTCCGCATCAATGATCTTCTTCCCTTTGTCAGTCCCCTTATTGAGTTATGATTCAGAGCCGGAACCTATGTCTAATTCGAAAGCCTTCAACTCGACCACTAGTGACTTCTTGGCCTGACACTCACTTGTATTGTGAGTGAAGCTCTTATGGAACTCACACCATTTTTTCATGTCCTTCTTCATCTTCGTGGTGTTGTTCTTTGCTTGCGGCTTTGACGAGTTGTTCTGGGTAGCCCCGCCTTGGCTTGGTCCCTTATTCTGTGGTTTGGGGGTGCCTTTTCCTTGCTTTGGATTTGCAGCTCCAAAGTCTGGCTTCTTCTGTTTAAAATTATGCTCAATCTTTACAATGTACCGATACACTGTGTTGAGAGAGGATATGTCCAGGAACTCCATCTCATCCTGGATGTACTTGTGTAAACAGTCGTGGTACTTGAGTACCAAATGTTGCTCAGTATCCTTGATATCGAGCTTTGCGCAAAGGGTATGGAAAGTATTTGTGAACTCTGGCACATCTTGGTCCGTTCCCTTCCGTAGAGTGGTCCACTTTATGCATTTATATTCATAGCTCCCAACAGGATAATATTGTTCCTTGATGGCATCTCGGAAAGAATTCCAAGTGGGTGCAGCTGAAAACAGCGAGGGCTCACTCTCGTCCTGTTGTTCATAGTAGGTTTCCCACCAGTCCTTGACCTATGGGTAGCTTTGAGAAGTGAAAACGTAATCTTTTCCCAATTGTAAAAGTCATGAACTGAAAAATATCCTTCCAATAGGTTTAACCATTTATCTACGACATTTGTATCTATCAGGCCTTTGAATATGGGAATATCGAAGCTAACTTGTACCTTAAAAGGAGTGGCACCTCTAGAGTGGCTACTGGATGTAGATGCATCACCTGTGGGTAGCTGTTGGAGGATCTAGGAAAATTATCCATCATCGTGTCCCTCTTTCACTCGAGAGCTTCTTTGAGCAACATTTTGAAAGGATCTCCCACCCCCTCATCTTTCTTTTCTTCCGCAATGGGAGGCCATCGAGTTTTGCGAGGCTAATCCTGTAATGGTTAAACCAGATCGAGCCCTAAATCCTGATACCCTAACCTCGTTGGGGACATGCAAAGAAAAATAGAGAAAGAGCATACCACTTTGATACCACTAATTTGATCTTAAACAAGAATGCAACAACTTATAGATATAATCATAAACAAAGAGATGCGGAAGAAAAACACTTCATTTCATTAACGGAAAAATATTGAACTATGCTTACAAACAGAATACAAATAAGATAGCTCGAGTGATGGTAGCATATCTCTAAGGAGACATGTGGCAGCTAAATGCCTATGAAATCTGTTACAATGAGGCCCAAAGGCCTATTTATTATTGAGAAACAATGGAAAACCCTAAACATCCAAAAACCTAACCTTCAAAGATGAAATGCCTCCATGAGATGGGGAAACTTCTGCTGAACTTGGTCCCTGGTGAGCCACTTGCCTCAGTGAAGGAGTTGCCCAGCTTTGACAACTTGACATAGTTGGATATTCTGCTGGGGAGTGCTCATGATTTGTGTTTCCATGATCAGATCAGTGGTGGCATGTTCCATTCAGTCTAGGTTTAGCTATGTTGGTGTGAGCTATTCTGCAATGTCAGATGTGTCCAACAATGATGGGAAGTATGGCTAGAGGCGATCTACATTGAACACTGGGTGAAGACCAAGGAATGGTGGGATGCTGAGTTTGAAGGCATTGTCACTGACGGCCTTGTGATGGTGTATGTCCCACATCGGAGTGGGTGAAGCTTGCGGTGGGGCCCAACAAGGTGCTCTTTCTGCAAATGAAGAAAAACTTTGTCGCCCACCTGGAACTTGTGCGTCACTCGATGTTGATCATGGCACTACTTGTACTTAGCATTGGATCTTTCCAATATATCATGGACCTGTTGGCGGACATGTTGAATGTGCTCAATGAAGCTATTAGCCCTTTCAGCTTCGGACTGCACGTGAGCCGAATCTACCTGAGTGGTTGTAAATGGTATGGCCACATTAATGGGGCATAATGGTTGAAATCCTAGCCCTAACTGAAAGTGTTTGTGGCTTGTTGAGCTATGCAGAGCTATGTTGTAGCTATGTTAGACATAGGGGAGACTTTCATCCAATGTGTGTGGATGCATAAAGTTGTACATGTGTAGAATGTGTACGATCATTCTGTTGACAACCTTTGTTTGGCCATTAGTTTGGGGACGAAAAGTGGTGGACTTAATGAGTTTTGTATCCAGCATCAACCAGAGACTTGACCAAAATGCACTCAAGAATTTGCTATCCTGATCTAAGATAATGGATTGTGGGATTCCAAAGTGTACCCACACTTGCTCAAAGAAGAGCTTAGTAGTGGCCTCTGCTGAGATACTCTTCTTCCAATTTTCCATGATGGTCATCATAGAGTATCTCTCGACGACCACGAAAATGAAATCATTGATGTGCTTAGTAGAAGGTAGGCCCGACATATAATCCATAGAGACAGATTCCCAAGATCGGCTAGGAATAGGTAGAGGAGTATACAAACCTTGCTTCTTGATGATTGGTTTGGAAATGGTGCAGGTGGTGCAGGATCTAATGTACTTCCCAACATTCTGACGAAGTTTCGGCCAATAAAAATACTTCTGCAATATCGCCATTGTTTTCTCTACTCTAAAATGTCCAGCGACCCAACTATAGTGCTCCTCCCATATCATCTTGGCACGCTCACTTGAAGGAACACATATGTGTCCCAAGTGGCATAATAGTGCATCCTGAAGGTGAAAATTTGGTACTTTCTTCCCTTCCAGGAGCATCTGGTATATGTTGTTGAATTTTCAGTCGCTCTTATAAACATGTAGCCACCTCGATGTCTCATTCCCACAGGAGTTGAGCACAATGCTCAGCGCCATGAGTGGTTGTTTGCTGAGGCAATAATATTGGTGCTACCCTTCTTATACTTAATTTTCAAATGGAACTGTTGTAGATAGGTGGACTATTTCTTATAGCAATATTTCTGCAACTTCCCTTGTGTCTGTATGAACTGTAGAGGCAAGTGGTCTATGTGGATGACTGTTTCCTTCCCCAGAATGTAATGCTTCCATTGACGACAGGCCTTCATAATGGAATACATTTCTTTGTCATAAGTGGGGTACTTTCAAAGTCTGTTTGAAAGTGTCTCACTGTGGTAAGCCAATGGATTCCCATGTTCAGTAAGAACTGCCCCAATAGCATAGTCAAAGGCATCTATCTCAATCTCAAATGGTTGTTCCAAGACTGGTAATGTGAGCACTGGTGCAGAACAGAGGCGATTCTTTAACTCAAAGAATTCTCACTGCCGATTTTCCAACAAAAAGAACTTTTCTTTCACTCTGCCTTTTGTGACTTAACTTAAAGGCCAAGTGATATGAGAGAACCCCAACACGAACGTGCAGTAGAAATTAGCAAGACCCAAAAAGTTGTGGAGCTCTGTTAGAGTGGCTGGGACTGGCAAATCTTGAATGACTTGTATCTTGGATGAGTCCACAATGGATGAGTCCACAAGTACACCTTGCTCATCAATGATGTACGCCAGATATCGAACCTAGGCCAGGCCAAAGGTGCATTTCTCCAAGTTAGCACACAACTTGTGTTGTTGAAGGGTTTGAAGGACCCATCGAATATGGTGGAGGTTTTATTACCATCTGTAGCTGAAGATCAAGATGTCATCTAAATACACCACCATGAATGCATTGGTGAAGGGTCGTAAGATGTATTCCATCAGTCTCATGAAGGTTGGAGGGGCATTCATCAATTCGAACAACATGAAAAACCATTCAAAAAGGCCTTCCTTGGATTTGAAGGCAGTCTTCCACACATCGAAGTGTTCGATAGGCACTTGGTGATAACCTGACTTTAAGTCAATCTTGCTAAAATAT
This sequence comes from Pinus taeda, assembly GCA_000404065.3. Classification (NCBI taxonomy): domain Eukaryota; kingdom Viridiplantae; phylum Streptophyta; class Pinopsida; order Pinales; family Pinaceae; genus Pinus; species Pinus taeda. Next base: position 131,204 of record APFE030948803.1, on the reverse strand, counting down.
TTGGCCCCCTTCAGCTGGTTCAGAAGGTCATCAATCCACAGGATCAGGTACCTATTTCAAAAAGTGATCTTGTTCAGTGCCCGATAGTCAATACAGAGTCTCCATGTCCCATCCTTCTTTTGTACCAATACAATCAGGCTCCCACAGGATGATGAGCATTGCCTAATGTGCCCTTTCTGTAGTAGTTCCTGAATCTACCTCTTGATCTCATCGTTCTCCAAAACAGAGCATCGTTAGATCAGTCCAATGGATAGCGGTGCTCCAAGGTTCAGATCAATGGAGTGCTTAACCTGACAGTGCAGAGGTACCACTGTGGTTGAGTCAAAAATGTATCTATACTCCTCCACGACCTTTTCCATCTGTTTTTGCTGTGCAGAGGAGCCTTGCCTAGAAGTCTTGGCCACAACCTTCTTCTTGGCTTGGGGGCAAATCATAAGAAAAAAAAAATTCCTGGTCTGGGAAATGGTCTTACTTCATTGCTTTGCAGTGATCAAAGAGATGGTGGTAGGCGGGGCTACCTCCGGTATCCTGTACAACTTATTAGCCAAAGTAATAATCACAGAGCAAGGTCTATACTCGTATACACCATGTCAATTCCACAAGTATGGTTTTCCTCGCAATACATCAGAAACTTCAAAAGGAGCAATGTCACATGATACCTCACCCGTGAAGGGCTTGATTCTATAGGGAAGGTGGCACTGCTGGCTGACATGAGGATCTCGTCCTTGGAAAGGCCACCCAATGGTCTAAGACTATGGATGTGACGTAGTCTGTAGGCCAAGTCGCTTCACATATTCTACTAAAATGAGGTTTTTTTGGCTCTTGCTATCGACAATGAATTGCATTGGAGAACCCTTCACCCACATGTGTGAGTGGAAGAGGCATTCCCCCTCCTCTGGGTCTTCAGGCTCAATTTTCTGGATCTTTGTGGTGTTCATGGTGGCATTGGGCTCTGCATCAATGATCTGCTTCCCTTTGTCAATCCCCTTATCGAGTTCTGATTCAAAGTCAGAATGTGCATCTAATTCGAATGCCTTCAGCTCAGTCATGAGTGACTGCTTGGCTCAACACTCACTTGTATTGTGAGTGGATCTCTTATGGAACTCACATGATTTTCTCATATCCTTCTTCATCTTCATGGTGTTTTTCTTTGCTTGTGGCTTCGGTGGGTTTTCCTAGTTAGCTCTTCCTTGGCTTGGTCCCTTGTTCTGTGATTTGGGGGTGCCTTTTCCTTGCTTTCGATTCACAGCTCCAAAGTCCCACTTCTTCTATTTAAACTTCTGTTGAATATTTACAGCGTATCAATACGTCGTGCTAAGTGAGGAAATGTCTAGGAACACCATATCGTCGTGGATGTACTTGTGTAGATAGCCATGGTACTTGAGTACCAAATTCTGCTTAGTATCCTTGATACCGATCTTTGTACGAAGGGTATGGAAAGTATTTGTGAACTCCGACACATCTTGGTCCCTTCCCTGCCGTAGAGTGGTCCACTTTATGTATTTATCTTCATAGCTCTCGACAAGGTAATTTTGTTCCTTAATGTTATCTCAGAAAGAATTCCAAGTGGATGCAGCTGAAAACAACGAGGCTTCACTCTCGTCCTTTTGTTCACAGTAGGTTTCCCACCATTCCTTGACATGTGGGGTAGCTTTGAGAAGTGCAAACATAATCTTTTCCCAATTAAAAATGTCATGAATTGAAAAATATCCTTCCAATAGATTTAACCATTTATCTACGACATCTGCATATATCAGTCCTTTGAATATGGGAAATTTATCAAAGTTAAATTGTACCTTATAAGGGGCGGCACCTCCAAAGTTGTTGCTGGATGAAGATGCATCGCCTGTGGGTAGCCATCAAATGATTTGGGAAAATTTATCCATCATCGCGTCCCTCTGTCACTCGAGAGCTTCTTCGAGCAACATTTTGAAAGGATTTCCTGTCCCCTCGTTTTTCTTTTCTTCCACCATGGGAGGTCGTCAAGTTTTGCGAGACTTATATTGCAATGGTACAACCAGATTGAACCCTAATTCCTTATACCCTAACCTCATTGTAGACATGTAAAGAAAAATAGAGAAAGTGAAGACCTCTCTGATACCACTAATTTGAACTTACAGGAAAGTAACAACTTACAAATATAATCATAAACATAGAGATGCGGCAGAAAAACACTTCATTTCATTAATGGAAAAATATTGAACTATGCTTACAAACAAAATGGAAATAAGATAGCTTGGGCGATGGTAGCTTATATTTAAGGAGAGATGTGGTGGCTACGTGCCTTTGAACTGTGTTACAATGAGGTCCAAAGGCCTATTTATTATTGAGAAACAATGGAAAACCCTAAACATCCAAAAACCTAACCCTAGGAGATGAAGCACCAAAATTGTGGGCCGTGTTATCATTTTGTATTTTTGAGGTTGTGGGAGTAAATACATTGGACAACATCAAACCACTTTTGAAGCTGGGATCTAGCCCTTCCAGCTATAGAGAGGGCTCTCTATGTATGATTTAACTTGGTTTTTAAGTTGCTTTTAGGCTAGTTATGATTAAGCTTGGTTGTTTGTTTGAATTTGTTTTGTTGGTTGGTTGATTTGATCAAATCACTTCCTTTCCATTGGGTTATGGAGTAAAATAGAATTGGAATAATGCACCAAAATTTCAAAGGAGTAATCATAGGGCAAGCTAGCTAGATTTACTGGATCTTTTAAATTAAATTATGGAATGGAGAAAAGGTGTGATTTAGCATGGATTGAAAAGCATTCAAGAATGTCTCAATCAGACCTTTAGAAGAAAACATACAGATTGTAAACACAGTCCAAATAAGGTGTTCAAAAACATATCCTATTTTTCACATCTCCTTTGAATAATATAAGAAGAATAAAAAATAAAACACAATTACAGTAGGAAAAACATCACCTAATACAAGTATCCTATGAAAAGTCTTTTCATTAATGGTGCTCCAGAGCGTGAAAAAGGTACAATGCTTGATAGAAAAAGTTACATTTAAAAAATATTCTCTAATAATCTCAGGACAATCAGAATAAAAATTATTACAAACAATATCTACCAAGAACTTCCCAAAATAAAACTAAGTAATAGGAAGTCTATACTATTTTTGATCTTATGTTCAGCCTTTAAAGTGAATTTCTGATGATAATGGCTATTTCTAGAGAAATCCTAAATCAAAAACTAAATATAAGATAATATCTCTAATTTTCCTGCTAGGTACTCTGAACTGCATGTTTCTCCTTTTACCTTCCCCTGTAAATTTCATTTTACTCCTACAAATATTTGGATTGATTTCCAAAATCATGTGTTGTTTTTTTTTATAAATCCATGGGTGGTAAAACACTTTTATCCCTATTAAACAAAAATATATTGCTTCTTTATAAAAACTCAGTTTTACTTGTCCTCTTATGTGTAAAACTAGTTTACATGGAGCACTTTATCCTTCCTCACCTGTACATTACTTTCATGAGAATACTATTGCAAAATATTTGTCTTATTTGTTCTCATGTATTTATTTTCCTGCACCCAGGAATTTCTTTCTCCTCTAGCTATAAAATTATTTTACTCTGTGCGGTTGTAAAATTATTTAACCCAAATGTCCTCCATTCCTGAACCCTTCTCACTCAATATCTTTAACTCGCCATAGAATTTACTTCATAGTCGCATTGAATTAAATTCAGCCTCCCATCCACAAAGAATTTGTGGTCACTTTAAGTTAGCCTCCCATCGACATAGAATTTACTTCATAGTCGCATTGAATTACATTCGGCGTCCCATCCACATAGAATTTGTTTGACAATCTCATGGAATCCACTCCCACCATTTTTTTTTAAGCAAATGAGGGGCAGTAAGAGGTTTGGGAATCCGAAACCTATTTGTAACTGTAGATTTATAATATGCACATATCCCTATGCGTTTAACTATGGGGGACTTATTGCATGAGAGCAGGGTGGACCCTTTGATTTTTGGACTTTTGGACTTTGGAATAAAGGAAATTTTCATGTATTTTTAAAATTTTGATTATTCATTTATTTTTTAATTTATTTTAATAATTCAAAATAAATTATTTCTCAGTTATGCATTTTTATATGCTTTCTGGTGCAGACTTCACTTTTCTCTTTCCTTCAATCTAGGAATCGGATTTGAGTTTGCTTTGGGAATAATTTGTGGAGGAAATATTATTTCCAACATCTCAAACATAATAATGATCAGCTATAATTAAGTAATCCTGTAAAACTTATAGGACCCTAATAGCGGCTCCAGCTAGGGATGGCACTTCCTGGTGAAGTGTCAAGAACATTGTAGAGTAGTAGCCTGATCCATTGGGTTGATCATGAATCTGCAAGATTCTCTACCATAAAATCTCTGTGAATGAAAATTTCAAACTGAAATTAAACCTTTTCTGCAAACTGAAATTTGAAACACACTGAACTGAAACTAAAACTAGAAAGAATGCTTGGAAAAATGCTCTAAGTACTAAGCTTATTTGCACACTGCTACCTACCCTACACTGCTAAATAATACAAAAATACCAATGAAGCGAGTCAAGTAGTTGCTGAAACAAGTGGACTGCTTAACTGCCTGTTAGCAAAAACAAATGGATAGCTTGACTTTTTGTCCCCAAAATCAAGGTTGTAATATGTAATGGCAAGTGCAGATGGATCTTATCCTTATATTCAAAACATGATTGGACACTTAAGCTGAAAAGAACCTCCATGTAATTTGCTACAACATCAATAAAGGCATGATTAACTAGTTTACCTTGCATGCCTTCAATGGCTAGTAGATCATGGATGATCTCATACATTGTATCCTAAAGGTTAAACCCTCATTCCAACTCTTTAGTTTCAGTCTTGTATTCTAAAACAAAATTTTGATCAATCTGCAAATCAAAAGGCAATAGAATCTCATCTTTTTGGAGAAGGAATATTTTCCAAGAATTTTTGAGGATATTGGAAACAATAGGACTAAATGTGAAGATCCAAAAGTTCAATATTCTTCTCAAATATTTCAGCAACTAACTCAAGAAAACAAATTTTACTTTGAGAAGGATATTTTCTAGATTTCAAATGATAAAACACGATAGTTAAAAAAAGCTTCATCAATTTGAAATTCTGCTATGATTCCCTTTAAAACTTCACAAGATAGAAGATTTGCCACATACCATGTCATCTTGTTTAGCAAGAAATCTCATCAACATGTAGTGGAGTCACTATGAATGCTCTAAAACCTGGATTACTTGATAGCTGAGTCACCCTAAAAACTTTGAAGCTCTGGAAACTTTGAACATGGAGTAGCTAGGTGAATAATTTAGCCTTCTTGTGTCTAATCGTTGTTCACCATCAACAATCAGATCTGGAAATTGATACACTTTTCTGAGAAAGATAAAATGTCCTCCCCAGTATGGTTGTCATTATGTTATCGTTGATACACTTTTCTGAGAAAGATAAAATGTCCTCCCCAATATGGTTTTCATTATGTTATTGTTCTGTATTTTAGTTTGTGGGAGTAAATACATTGGACAACATCAAACCACTTTTGAATTTGGGATCTAGCTCTGTCAGCTTCAAAGAGGGCTCTCTCTATATGATTTAACTTGGTTTTTAAGTTGATTTTAGGCTAGTTATGATTAATCTTGGTTGTTTGTTGGAATTTGGTTGGTTGGTTGGTTGATCTGATCAAATCACTTTCTTTCCATTGGGCTATGGAGTAAAATAAAACTGGAATGTTGCCGTTCAAAGGAGTAATCTCAGGGCAATCTAGCTAGATTTACTGGATCTTTTAAAATAGAATATGGAATGGAGAAAAGGTGTGCTTCAGCATTGATTGAAAAGCATTTAATAATTTATCAATCAAACCTTTAGAAGAAAACATACATATTGTAAATGCAGTTCAAATAAGATGTTCAAAAACATATCCTATTTTTCACATCTCCTGTTTTATAATTAGATTTCAAATGAATAACATAAGAAGAATAACAATGAAAACACAATTACAGTAGGAAAAACAACACCAATATTTCATAACACAAGTATCTTGTGAAAAGTCTTTTCATTAATGGTGCTCCAGCAACGTGAAAAATAACATAAGAAGAATAACAATGAAAACACAATTACAGTAGGAAAAACAACACCAATATTTCATAACACAAGTATCTTGTGAAAAGTCTTTTCATTAATGGTGCTCCAGCAACGTGAAAAATAACATAAGAAGAATAACAATGAAAACACAATTACAGTAGGAAAAACAACACCAATATTTCATAACACAAGTATCTTGTGAAAATTCTTTTCATTAATGGTGCTCCAGTAGAGTGAAAAAGATACAGTGCTTGATAGAAAGAGTTACAATGTTCACATACCAACCATTAATACTACTTCCAATGAATGAAGTATTTAAACTAATAATTACAAAATATAATGAGATATTTTTTTAAACTAATATCAAATCCCAAAAAAGAATTGATTTTCAAGTTATTCTCTATTAATCTCACGAAAATCTAAATAAAAATTATTACAAACAATATCTACCAAAAACCTTTAGATATTTCCCAAAATACAACTAAGTAATAGGAAGTCTATACTATTTCTGATCTTATGTTCAACCTTAAAGTGAATCGTTGCTGACAGTGGCTATTTCTAGAGAAATCCTGCATAATAAAGTAAGGATAAGATAATATCTCTAATTTTCTTGCAAGGAACTCTAAATTGCCTACAAGTAATGTGCATTCCAATTTGGATTTGGTTTACTGATTGCTTGAAATGTGTTGTTGGATAAGATAATATCTCTAATTTGCTTGCAAGGAACTCTAAATTGCCTACAAGTAATGTGCATTCCAATTTGGATTTGGTTTACTGATTGCTTGAAATGTGTTGTTTTTGGGCATTCTGATTGAATGAGCAATGTTGTTTGTCTTGTTGGCAGATGTTGGTGTTGTCCTTCTTTCTGCTGCATTATGTTTTGAAATGATGGGTTAAATATCCACTGTTGTCCCTGCTTATCTTGCTACTTTCATGTGCCTTGTCTTATCCATCATATTTTAAATACTTTGTTTTGTAACAAAATATTTGGATTTAAATAATATATTTAAATTAATATTTCCAAATATTTTAAATTCATAATTCAAAGTATTTATTAGAATGATTTATAAATATAGTTTCAAAAATCCATTAGTTGTTTTCAAAAAACATGTCCTATTTCTCCTTTTACTTTCCCTATAAATTTCTTTTTTACTCTGTAAATATTTGGTGGATTTCCAAAACCATGTGTTGTTCTTTTGCAAATCCATAGGTGGTAAAACACTTTGACTTTTGGACTTTTGGACTTTGGAATAAATGGATTTTTCATGTATTTTTAAAGTTTGATTATTAATTTATTTTTGAATTTATTTTAATAATTCAAAATAAATAATTTCTCACTTATGCCTTCCTATATGCTATCTCGTGTAGATTTCAACTTTCTCTTTCCTTCAACCCAGGAATGGGATTTGAGTGAATAATATACCGTTGGAAAGCTATTTCTAAGCTATTTCAGATGAAAATACTTGCAGTCTGATCTAATTCAAACATTTATATGCAAAAATCACCTTAACTCTTAGTACACTTGCAGTCTGATTTGATCCAAACATTTATATGTAAAAATCTCTTAACTCTTAGTACTTAGTGTTGCTTTGGTAAAGCACTTTTATCCCTGCAAAACAAAAATATCTTGCTTCTTTGTAAAAACTCACTTCTACTTGTCCTCTTATGTGTAAAACTAGTTTACAAGAAGCGCTTTGTTCTTCCTCACCTACATTACTTTCATGAGCATACTATTGCAAAATCTTCCTCTTATTTTTTATCATGTATTTATTTTCCTGCACCCATGAATTTATTTTTCCTGTAGCTATAAATTATTTTACTCTATGTGCCTCTAAAATTGTTTTAACTTCTTTTCCTTCCATCTTAGCCTACCAAATACATTCACACCATTTAAAAAAAAAATCAAACCAAAACAGTGAATGGATTTCTAAGGGGATAGGGCAATAAGAGGTGTTTAGGAGAAAAATAAAAGTGAAAAGGGTGGGCCCTTTGACTTTTGGACTTTTGGACTTTGGAATAAATGGATTTTTCATGTATTTTTAAATTTTTGATTATTCATTTATTTCTAAATTTATTTTAATAATTCAAAATAAATTATTTCTCACTTATGCCTTCTTATATGCTATCTGGTGTAGATTTCAACTTTCTCTTTCCTTCAATCCAGGTATGGGATTTGAGTGAATAATATACCATTAGAAAGCTGCTTCTAAGCTCTTTCCGATGAAAATACTTGTAGTCTAATCTGATTGAAACATTTATATGCAAAAATATCCTTAACTCTTAGTACTTAGTGTTGCTTTGGAAATAATTTGTAGGAGGAAATATTATTTCCAACATCTCAAACATAATAATGATCAGTTGTAATCGAGTAATCCTATAAAAACTATAGGACCCTAACATGTCCCGTTTGGGTAAATTGGTACATCAACTTCTCAGGGTCATAACTTGGGTCATAACTTTGGCATACGAGCTCCGTTTGGATATCATACTATCCCATTTCGAAGATCTTGAAGAGAAGGTCGAAAGGAAAAGAAAATTTTGGTTTAGGACGTTTTCAGCCTCTCCATTTTCCCTAAAAATGTTCTTTAGGGCCTCAAAACAGCTTTGAAATTTCAAGACCTAAAAAATTGCTAAAAATAGTAAACCTTGCTACAATTAAGGAAACTGAAAAACTGAAGAGACAGTGTTGGGGGTCCAAGTGGAATAGGCCGATGGCCACCAATATCCACCTGGATCATTCCTCTACCCTTAGGAAGCAATGGTCAATATTTTCAACAATTTGTATCAGAGCTAGTACCTTCACTCAAATCCCAGTAGCTTGAAGATTGATCCTTATAACACAAATGGAAAAGAAAAGGAATAAAGTCTCTAATCCTCCTAAATATGTGTCTCCATCAACCACCGAAATTGAAGTCAATCAATTTGTGAAGGCTCCATTTTTCAATGGAAACTTTGATATATGGGAGGCAAGAATGAGGAATTTATTAAAGACTCAAAGCATTGAATTCTGGAAATCGACGATTACTGATAGCATGATGGATGGAGAATCCAAGGAACATAATACAAGAGCAACGAAAGCGATCTTGAACGGGCTACCTGATTCTATGAAGGTCAATTTTAAAAAATGTTCGTCAGCTAAAGGCATATGGGATAAACTTCATAATCTTCACTCAAAAGGTGCATTGATAATGATCTCTAGTCAAGAAAATGATGGAAAACAAGAAGGTGATGGAAGCTTTGACATTCATAGAAGGAAAAGTTGATGAAGTAAAAAAGGAGAGAAACACGATGATATGCCAACTAGAAGAAAACAATGATGACATCACCAAGTTAAAATTAGAAATCACTTCACTTAAGGGCCAATCATGTGAAGAAACTAAGATGAAGGAAGAAATGGAGAGCATTCTATCAAATAGGGATGAAGAATGCAAGAAAATGAAGGAAGAAATTGTCTTTTTTTAAAATTAATTTGACTTGCTGAATAAGAACTTGAAAAGTTCTCAAACCCTAGATGACATCCTAAGTCATCAAATGTCTCCCCTTGATAAATCATGTCTTCATTATGGAGGTGAATCCTCAAGAAAGAATGATAATGGTTCAAACAACAAGGATGTGAAGATGCTAGAAATAAATGTTTATGCTCCTAGTTCCAACAAAGGCAAGGAGAATAGTCAAGACAACTATGGAAGAAATCCTACTCCAAGGAGACTTGCAGATGGTGTAAAGAATACAAAAGGTAATGAGTATCGTCAAATAATCCCAAGGAAAAAATACTTCAGAAGTACATCAAGGAAATATTCATCTCTCAGGTACCAAAGTATATTTCTTTGTTTTTGCTATTATTGTGCGAACTTTGGGCACATGGAAAAATATTGTAGGGCATATCTGATCCAAAATGGATCTTGAATATACTTCTAAGTCTAAAGTGTTCCTCACAGAGGAAAAATAAATTCCATGGATGCTTTTGGAAATAGCCCCATTGCATAGATATTTTCAACTTGAATGGGCTAAAATGGACTTCGGATGAAGAAGTTGTCGCAAAAAGAAGTTTGCCTTTGTCCTTTGAAAAGGAGGAAAATTCTTATATAAATGGGATGTTTTTTAACATAAAAACCCTTAGAACCCATCACATCACAATTCTTTATCGCATCGCAATAAACAAAGGGAAAGGACTTAAAACAGGGGCAAAGGGCTTCAGCAGACCCGAAGAATTTATAAACCAAACAGGCAAACCTTTTGAGTTCTGAAAGGAAGGGGAAGTAAGCAGTATTTCAAGCGGGCCTCAGGCGATAAGTAGCATTGGATGGGCTCTGCCCAATTCCATGCATTGACTGATGCATGGCACAATGGAGGAGAGAGGAAACCGCTCTTTCGGGCAATTAAACCCCATGTAAGTTATGCGCTCGAAATGAATTGTCAGCCGTCGGATCGGGTCGGCACATTCCATAATCAATGGAAAGAACCACGAGCTGTTACAAATGTGATATGCGATAGCAGTATGCGACGTGCGATATCAACCGTCATATCGAGAAAGGAATGGACAGTCCAGATTTAATCGGCGATCAACGATCCTCGATGCTAGGGCCAATACGATTGCGATTGCAATAAGCGATTAAGGGCCAGACTCGATGGGAATTATAAGCCCGATTGCATAATATTTGAAATCCGGAAATTTATTTTTTCAATGTATTTCCCATGTAAATGGGCTTTTGGCCATTTGGCCATGCAACAATGCGATTTCAATATTGCGATGGATGGCAGACCCAAAAGGGATTATAGACCCGATTTCATAGATTTTGAAATATGGGAATTTGGGATTTCTGTGTATTCCCGTGTATTGAGGTTTTAGACCTCCCGCCTAAGCGATAGCGATAAGCGATATTTGGATGGACCTGATAGGTTTATAGGGCCGATTCCATAATATTTGAAGTTCGGGCTAAAGACCCATGATGTGTTTTTCATGCATTTCCTGTGTATTTCTGTTATTTGGCTAACACGGCCAGAGGAAGGCAAAACGATCAGGTTTTCTTACCCGCCTATTCTTTTCCATTTGTAAACGGATTCTTGTGAGGAAACAATCGGGTTCTTCAATGATGGAGGACTATAACCGAGGCATGATAAAAAAATAGAGAGCACAAGTGTTGAAGGTAGCTGAAGGTTGTTGAGGGAGCCGGAGGACTAAAAAAGGTCATTGGAAGGTTGTTGAGAGTCGCTTGGAGGTCAAGTGGACTCCAGAGGCACGCAGAGGCCGAGAGAGAGCTCAGAGAAGCCATAGATGAGAGCCAAGAGCCAGAGTGAGAGCTAGGGCCATGAGCCAGAGCCAAGAGCCAGAGCTGGAGCCAAAGCCAAAGCTGAGAGCTAGAGCCAGAGCCAGAGCCAAAGCCAAAGAGCTTCAGAGCCAGGGATAATATGGTGTTCTAAGCCCATTGTGTTCAGTGTAAACCAGTGGAGTTGAGCATGGAGCTTGTAAAAGGACTTTTCCATAATCCTAGAGAGCCTAGTCGAGTTGACCACAACTCAAGGAGACGTAGCCCAAGAGTTTTGGGTGAGCTCCATATTATATTATTGTTATGTGTGATTGCTTGTTGTTGCATTGTATTTGCTTCTTTATTTGTTGTTATGTGTTTTGTATCAGTTCAAGAAAATAAACTTAAGGCACATAAACAGTTTAAATATAAACACAAGCATACACCTATGTTCAAGCACATTATTAATTCCACATTGGTTAATAAATAAATATTGGGAATATTTAAGCTTTGGAAGTGGGAGAGGTTCTTGTAATTTCACAAGAAGCCTTTAGTGCCCCATTTTCATATCATGTGGTATCAGAGCTTAAGATTGGTTAAACCCACCTTCAAAGAAGGTTACATCATAATGCTTGATTAAGAGAGCAAAGATTGCTTCTCTGAAAGGTTTTTAAACAGTCAGAGGTTGATTGTATGCTTTTTTGCAGACTGACTATTGTTTGAGTTTGCAGAGGTGAAGGGAAAGCTATTGATAGCTCAATCCAGGAAGGACAAAAGGAATAAGGGCTGAAGGCATTCTTCTTATCCCAAAGGACCTCAAAGCAATCCTTGAAGCACAAGAGATTTGTTGCAAAAGGTTGCTTGGGTAATCTCTTTGTTAGTCTTGTTTGAAGTTCTTTTGTTCATTGGTATAATGACAACTGCTACAAGTGAATCCTCAAATTCTTCTTTCTTCACAAGAGTCTTTGATGAAGACATGAAGCAAGACTTGTCCACCATGACAGATATGGTGAGAGAAATGTATGAAGATGGAAGGAAGAGAAACATACTTAGAGAGCAATTGAATTTCGTGGAGGAAGAGAAGCAGTTGCTTTTCAAAAAATTGCAGGAAATGAAGAGGCAACTTCATATTGCAAATATGAACTTGAAAATGATGCATGAGTTGTAGTCACAGCTCTTTGTTGCCAAAGAAAACTTAGTCAAGCATTAGCTTGAAGAAGAGGTAAGCCATTCCAGTTTGTCTTCAAATTCTTCTAAGAATGCTTATGTTGGTTCTTTTGAAAAGCATACCAGAGGCATAGATTCTAAGCTAATGTCCAAGATGGGCTATGAAGGAAAAGGCTTAGGTAAACATGCACAAGGTATTGTTGAGCCAATAATGGTTGAGCAAAGGCCTAAGTATTTAGGTCTTGGCTATGGATAGTATTATATAAAGAGTTCCAAAGCTGTCATGAAGGCCATTGAAACAATTCCAAGAAGGAGTTTCATTATAGGTCCTCTACCTCAGAAGTGTGAAGATTGTATTCAGGGGGAATGCAATGGCTTGAAACATCATTTGCAGGATGCAATTGTTCAGAAGCACACACTTGAACCAGAGAGTTGTGGGGACTCTAACAACCTTGAAGAGATTGATGGTGTTCCAAAGGGAGCCACTTCTTCATTCAATTCACCTCCTCATGAAGGCAATAAAAGTGAAAAAGAAAGGTATAAATCTAGTTCTAATCATCTTCCTTTTGATTTTGCAAAGCATGATAAATTTCCACATAGATATGGGAAAAGAATTGCATGTTCCTTTTGTGGTTTGGATAACCATAATGTTTCTAGATGTTTGAAGAGGATAGCCACATGCAGGAAGATTTTGAAGGAAAAGAAGCAAGAAGCCAAAGGTCCGTTGGACAAGGAAAATCATGTTGTCAAGAGGATGCACATGTGTTGCACTTACTGCCATAAGCAAGGGCATCTTGCTGAAAAGTGTTGGACTCTGAATCCAACAATGCTTCCACAAAAGCTGAAGAAGGTGGAAAGAGAAGATGGCAGAAATGGAAAAGAAGTTCCATGAATGATGTGTTTAAGGATGATTCACATGTTGATGTTGATGTGTAGACAAAGGAAAGACCTTTGAAATGGGTTGGTAAGAAATGGTTAGAGTTCTTATCCAATTAATATTGCATGTCTATTGATGCATCTGTTTGCATTTCTTTGTTAATGGAATGCAAGTTGCAAGATTTTACCAAGAAGGTGAATGGAGAAGTTGAGTAGGAGACTCACTTTGTTGCTACAACATTATATTCCATTTCAGCTTCGAAAGTACAGTCTGCTTAAGCGAAAGTTGAAGGATGAAATGCATGCATGAGCATGATATGCATGAACACAGGGATGCTGATGATTTCCTTGTATTTGAACATGTATGTGTAATTAACTTGAAGGGTTGATGGCTTTGTTGTAACATGCATGTAATGTTGACTTGGGAAAAGTTAACTTGGTCTCCAAGATGGAGATGATGATGAAGTGGTTCATCTTTTGAAAAAGAGTCCTAAAGGTCTTTTTCTACATGCTTGACTTGAAGGATCATTTGTTTAAAGGCATGTTTTGTGGGCTTGTTATCTAGTCCATTATTTTTATGCAGATGTAAGACATGGAGGTGTTCACAAGATGTGAAATCTATTTCTTTTGTTGAAGCAAGAGGTTAAGCCATCCAATTATTGTCTGTATTTATGTTGTTGTTGCCATCTTGTCAAACAAGTACAAATGAAAATTTTGTGGAGCAGATGTGACTTCACATTGGTTTGAGCCACCTTGGATCAATAATCAAGGCAAAGAAGTTCAAACTACCTTCTGTGACCATCTCAGCAGGAGTTCTGCATGAAGTCAAGGAGGAAAACAATTCTTCCCTAAGAGGACCAGCACATCCAAGGAGAGTGGTCAAAGGCTTTGGTTCAGAGGCACTATGCAAGGCAAGTGTATGGAGGCTGAAAGAAGAGGGTGTTGTTACTCTCATTTACTATTCAGATCAGTATGTCAGTCTTTTGGAGACCAAAAGTTCTTTTAGTGGGAAGGTGTGATCCAAAATGGATCTTGAATAGACTTCTAAGTCTAAAGTGTTCCTCAGAGAGGAAAATGAAATTCCAATTATGCTCTTGGAAATAGCCCCATTGCGTAGATATTTTCATTATGAATCTACTGTAACTTGAATGGGCTAAAATGGAATTCAGATGAAGAAGTTATCGCAAAACGAAGTTTGCCTTTATCCTTTGAAAAAGAGGCAAATTCTTATATAAATGGGACTTAAGGGAAAATGTGTTTTTTAACACAAAAACCCTTAGAACCCATCACATCGCAATAAACAAAGGAAAAGGACTTAAAATAGGCGCAAAGGCCTTCAGTGGACCCAACAGATTTATAAACCAAACATGCAAACCTTTTGAGTTCCGAAAGGAAGGGGAAATAAGCGGTATTTTGGGTGGGCCTCAAGCAGTAAGCAGTATTGGATGGGCTCTGCCCGATTCCTTACATTGACTGACGTGTTGCACGGCGGGGGAGAGAGGAAACTGATCTTTTGGGTGGTTAAACCCTATGTAAGTTATGTGCTCGAAATGGATTGTCAGATGTCGGATCGGGTCGGCACAATCCATAATCAATGGAAAGAACCCTGGGCTGTTACAAATGCGATATGCGATAGTAATATGTGACGTGCGATATTAGCCATTGGACCAGGAAAGGAATGGACGGCCTAGATTTAATCGGCGATCCCCGATGCCTGGGCCAATATGATTGTGATTGCAACAAGCGATTAAGAGCCAGACCCGATGGGAATTATAAGCTCGATTGCATAATATTTGAAATCTAGAAATTCGAATTTTCAATGTATTTCCCGTGTAAATGGGTTTTTGGCCATTTGGCCATGCAATGATGCGATTGCGATATTGCGATCGCTGGTGGACCTGAAAGGGATTATACACCCGATTTCATAGATTTTGAAATTATGGAATTCGAGATTTCTGTGTATTCTGATGTATTGAGGTTTTTAGACCTCTCGCCTAAGCGATAGTGATAAGCGATATTTGGACGGACCTGATAGGTTTATAGGGCCAATTCCATAATATTTGAAGTTTCGGCTAAAGGACCATGATGTGTTTTCGTGCATTTCCTGTGTATTTCTGTTATTTGGCTGACATGGCTAGAGGAAGGCAAAACGACCAAGTTTTCTTGCCCGCCTGTTCTTTTCCATTTATAAATGGATTCTTGTGAGGAAATAGTCGGGTTATTCAATGATGTAGGACTGTAACCAAGGCATGATAAAAACACAGAAAGCATAAGTGTTGAAGGTAGTTGAAGGTTGTCAAGGGAGCTAGAGGACTGAAAAAGGTCGCTGGAAGGTTGTTGAGAGTCGCTTTGAGGTCAGGCGGACTCTAGAGGCATGCAGAGGCCGAGAGAGAAGTCAGAGAAGCCAGAGCTGAGAGCCAAGAGCTGAGCTAGAGCCAGAGCCAGAGCCAGAGCCAGAGCCACAGGCCAGAGCCAAGAGCCAGAGCTAGAGCCAGAGCCAGAGCCAGAGCCGAGAGCCAGAGCCAGAGCCAGAGCAAGAAAGCCGGAGAGCTTCAAATCCAGGGATAATATGGTGTTCTAAGCCTATTGTGTTCAGTGTAAACCAGTGGAGTTGAGCGTGGAGCTTGTAAAAGGACTTCGCCATAATCCTAGAGAGCTTAGTCGAGTTGACCAGAGCTCAAGGAGATGTAGCCCAAGAGTTTTGGGTGAACTCCATATTATATTGTTGTTATGTGTGATTGTTTGTTGTTGCTTTATTTGTTTTTATATGTTTTATATCAGTTCAAGCAAATAAACTTAAGGCACATAAACAGTTTAAAGATAAACACAAGCATACACCTATGTTCAAGCACATTATTAATTCTACATTGGTTAATCAATAAATCTTGGGAATATTTAAGCTTTGGAAGTGGGAGAGGTTTTTGTAAGCTCACAAGAAGCCTTTAGTGCCCCATTTTCATATCAATATCACAAAGATAAATATAATGGTCCTCGTTAATCTTCGATTGCAAGAAGAAGTCATGAATTATTATTCATGAACAACATAGAGTGATTCAAGTGTCATAACATTGGACATATGGCACATGATTGTAACTTGACTTGGGCACCTACACAAGCTAGAACGAAGCCACAAAAGAAAGTTACACAAGTATGGAGAAAGAAGCAAATACAATCCAAAAATCTCTTGAACTCTCCAACCAACAACACATGTTATTGACCTGATCTTCTTGTAGCTGTAAAATTATTTTACTCTGGGTGCCTGTAAAATTGTTTAACTCCTTTGCCTTCCATCACTAAACCTGTCTCTCCTGATCTCTTTAACTTAGCCTCCCATCCACATAAAATTTACTTCATAGTCGCATTGAATTAAATTCAGCTCCCATCCACATAGAATTTGTGATCTCTTTAACTTAGCCTCCCATCGACATAAAATTTACTTCATATTCTATAGTCGCATTAAATTACATTCAACCTCCCATCCACATAGAATTTGTTTCACAATCTCATGAAATCCATTCCTGACATTATTTTTTTTAAATCAAACGAGTGGCAATAAGAGGTTTAGGGAGAGGGGTTCCAAAATGACATGAGGTTGACATCTATAACTCACAGTTAAAGTGAAAACCACTTTTCCGGACTCCATGAGGAAGTAAAACCCACTTAATTACATGAGGTTGACATTTGGAACTAACAATTAAAGTGAAAACGACTTTTTCGGACCCAATTAAAGTGAAAACCACTTTTTCGGACCCCCCTCTGGTTAAAATTCGAAGGGGCTGGGGAATCCGAAACCTATTTGTAACTGTAGATTTATAATATGGACATATCCCTATGCATTTAACTGTGGGGACTTATTGCATGAGTGCAGTGTGGGCCCTTTGATTTTTGCACTTTTGGAATTTGGAATAAAGGAATTTTTCATGTATTTTTAAAGTTTTGATTATTTATTTATTTTTGAATTTATTTTAATAATTCAAAATAAATTATTTTTCACTTATGTTTTTTTATATGCTTTCTAGTCTAGACTTCACCTTGCTTTTTCCTTTGATCTAGGAATCGGATTTGAGTGAATAATATACCAATGGAAAGATGCTTCTGAGCTCTTTCCGATGAAAATACTTGTAGTCTGATCTAATACAAAAATTTATATGCAAAAATCTCCCTAAATCTTAGTACTTGGTGTTGCTTTGGGAATAATTTGCAGGAGGAATATTATTTCCAACATCTCAAACATAATAATGATCAGCGATAATTAAGTAATCCTATAAAACTTATAGGACCCTAACAATGGCTCCAGCTAGGGATGGCACTTCTTGGTGAAGTGTCAAGAACATTGTAGACTAGTAGCCTAATCCATTGGGCTGATCATGAATCTGCAAGATGCTCTGCCATAAAATCTCTGTGACTGAAAATCTCAAACTGAAATTAAACCTTTTCTGCAAACTGAAATCTGAAACACACTGAACTGAAACTGAAACTGGAAAGAATGCTTGGAAAAATGCTCTAAGTACTAAGCTTATTTTCACAATGCTACCTACCCTACACTACTGAAAATCATGCTGACTCAAATAATACAAAAATGCCAATGAAGCCAGTCAAGTAGTTGTTGAAACAAGTGGACTGCTTAATTGCTTGTTAGCAAAAACAAATGGATAGCTTGACTTTTTGTCCCCAAAATCAAGGCTGTAATATGTAATGGAAAGTGCAGATGGATCTTTTCCTTATAATGAAAACATGGTTGAACACTTAAGCTGAAAAGAAACTCCATGTAGTCTTCTACAACATCAACAAAGGCATGATTAACTAGTTTACCTTGTAGGCCTTCAATGACCAGTAGATCATGGATGATCTCATTCGTTGTATCCTCAAGGTAAACCCTAATGCCAACTCTCCAATTTTAGTCTCATATTCCAAAATAAAATCTTGATCAATCTCCAAATCAAAAGGCAATAGAATCTCCTCTTGTTTTGGAGAAGGAATATTTTCCAAAAAAAATTTAGGATCTTGGAAACTATAGGACTAAATTTGAAGATACAAAAATTCAATATCCTTCTCAAATCTTTCAGCAACTAACTCAAGAAAACAAATTTTACTTTGAGAAGGATATTTTCTTGATTTCAAATGATAAAACAGGACCGTTAAAAAAGCTTCATCAATTTGAAATTCTGCTAACTCATTCCTGATTCCTTTAAAACCTCACAAGATAGAAGATTTGCCACATACCCTTTCATCTTGTTTAGCAAGAAATATCATCAACGAGTAGTGGAGACACCATGAATGCTCTAAAATGTGGACCGTTAAAAAAGCTTCATCAATTTGAAATTCCGCTAACTCATTCCTGATTCCTTTAAAACCTCACAAGATAGAAGATTTGCCACATACCCTTTCATCTTGTTTAGCAAGAAATATCATCAACGAGTAGTGGAGACACCATGAATGCTCTAAAACGTGGATTATTTGATAGTGGAGTCACCCTAAAAACTTTGAACCTCTAGATACTTTGAACATGGAGTCACCATGTGAATAATTTAGTCTTCTTGTGTCTGATCATTGTTCACTATCACGAATCAGATCTAGAACTTGATACACTTCTCTCTGTATGATTTAACTTGGTTTT
>APFE030948803.1:94032-112026 GCA_000404065.3 Pinus taeda | reverse complement strand
CAAAGTATTTATTATAATGATTTATAAATATAGTTTCAAATATCCATGAGTTATTTTCAAAAACCATGTCTTGTTTCTTCTTTTACCTTCCCTGTAAATTTCCTTTTTACTCCTTTAAATATTTGGATGGATTTCCAAAATTATGTGTTGATTTTCTATAAATCCATGGGTGGTAAAGCAGTTTTATCGTGTAAAACAAAAATATCTTGCTTTTTTGTAAAAACTCATTTTTACTTGTCCTCTTATGTGTAAAACTAGTTTACATGAACTGTTTTATTCTTCCTCACCTGTACATCACTTTCATGAGCATAAGATTGCAAAATCTCCCTCTTATTTTTCTCGTGTATTTATTTTCCGTGCACCATGAATTTATTTTTTATGTAACTATAAATTATTTTACTTTGTTTGCCTGTAAAATTGTTTTAACTCTTTTTCTTTCCATCTCTAAACTTGTCTCGGCTGATCTCTTTAACTTAGCCTACCAAATACATTCCCACCATTTTAAAAAAGAAATCAAACCTAAACCGTGAGTGGATTTCGAGGGGGTAGGGTAGTAAGAGTTTTAGGAGAAGGGGGTCCAAAATCACATGAGGTTGACATATGTAACTGACAGTAAAATTGAAAACCACTTTTCCAGACCCCCTCTGGTTAAATGTCAGAGGGTTTGGGGGATCCGAAACCTATTTGTAACCGTGGATTTACAATATGCACATATCCTTTTGCATTTAATGATGGGGGACTTAATGCATGAGTGTAGGGTGGGCTGTTTGACTTTTGGACTTTGGAATAAATGAATTTTTCATGTATTTTTAAAGTTTTGATTATTCATTTATTTTTGAATTTATTTTAATAATACAAAATAGATTATTTCTCACTTATGTCTTTTTATATGCTTTTTGATGTAGATTTCAACTTGCTCTTTCTTTCAATCCGGGAATGGGATTTGAGAGAATAATATACTGTTGGAAAGCTGCTTCCAATCTCTTTCCAATGAAAATACATACAGTCTGATATGATCCCAACATTTATATGCAAAAATCTCCCTAACTCTTAGTACTTGGTGTTGCTTTGGAAATAATTTGCAAGATGAAATATTATTTGCAACATCTCAAACATAATAAGGATCAGCTATAATCAAGTAATCCTATAAAAATTATAGGACCCTAACATGACCCGTTTGGGTAAATTGTTACATCAACTTCTCGGGGTCATAACTTTGGCATACAATCTCTGTTTGGATATCATAATACCTCGTTTCGAAGATCTCGAAGAGAAGGCTGAAAGGAAATGGGGAGATTGGTTTGGGACGTTTTTGGCCTCTCCATTTTTCCTAAAACCGTTCTTTAGGGCCTCAAAATAGCTCCGGAAGTTCACGACCCGAAAAAATGCCAAAAATAGTAAATTGTGCTACAATTAAGGAAACCTAAAAATTGAAAGAGAAAGTGTTGGGGGTCCAAGTGTAATAGGCCGGTGGCCAACAATATCCACCTGGATCATTCCTCCACCCCTAGGAAGCAATGGTCCCTATTGCGTTGAGTGCCTCCATGAGATGGGGAAACTTTTGCTGAGCTTGGTCCTTGGTGAGCCACTTGCCTTGGTGAAGGAGTTGGTCAGCTTTGACAACCGGATATAGTTGGATCTTTACTGGAAAGTGCTCTTGATCTGTGTGTCCATGATCTCATTAGTGTTGGCTTGTTCCATGCAGTATGGAATTAGCTCTATTGGTGTGAGCTATTTTGTAATGTCAGATGTGTCCAATAATGGTGGGAAGTATGGCCGAAGGTGATCTACATTGAACACTGGGTGGAGACCAAGGAACAGTGGGATGCTGAGCTCGAAGGCATTATCACCGACGACCTTGGTTATGGTGTACTTCCCAACATCATGACGAAGTTTCGACCAATAAAAATACTTTTGCAATACCGCCATTGTTTTGTCTACTCCGAAATGTCCAGTGACCCGACTCTAGTGTGCCTCTCAAATAATCTTGGCACACTCACTTGAAGGAACACATATGTGTCCCAAGTGGCATAACAGTGCATCCTAAAGCTAAAAATTTGGAACTTTCTTCCCTTCCAGGAGTGCCTTGAATATGTTGTCTAATTCTAGATCATTTCTTGTAAACATGCAGCCTCCCCCAATGTCTCGTGCCCACAGGAGTTGAGAACAGTGGTCAGCGCCATGACCAATGGTCTGCTGAGGCAATCAACAACATTATTGGTCCTTCCCTTCTTATACTTAATGTTCAAATGGAATTATTGCAGATAGGTGGACCATTTCTGATGGTGATCGTTTTGCAACTTCCCTTGTGTTTGTATGAACTGTAGAGGTTGGTGGTCTATGTGGATGAATGTTTCCTTCCCGAGAATGTAATGCTTCCATTAATGATAGACCTACATAATGGAATACATTTCTTTATCATAAGTGGTGTACTTTCGGACAGTGTTTGAAAGTGTCTCACTATGGTAAGCCAATGGATGCCCATGTTGAGTAAGAACTGCCCCAATAGCATAGTCGAAGGCATCTGTCTCAATCTCAAATGGTTGTTGTAGCTCTGATAATGTGAGCACTAGTGAAAAACAAAGGTGATTTTTCAACTCGAAGAACACTTGATGTTGGGTTTCTGACCAAAAGAACTTTACTTTCGCTCCACCCTTAGTGACTTGACTTAAAAGCCAAGCGATATGAGAGAACCCAAACAAAAACCTGTGGTAGAAATTCACAAGACCCAAAAAGCTGCGGAGCTATGTTAGAGTGGTCGGGGCTAGCCAATCTTGAATGAATTGTATCTTGAATGGGTCCACATGTACACCCTGCTCATCAATGATGTACCCAAGATATTGAACCTGGGTCAGGCCAAAGGTGCATTTCTCCAAGTTAGCACACAACTTGTGTTGTCGAAGGGTTTGAAGGACCTGTCGAATATGGTGGAGGTGTTCTTCCCAACTCCAGTTGAAGATCAAGATGTCATCTAAATACACCACCACGAATGCATTGGTGAAGGGTTGGCAGTGAGATGTCGTCCATCAATCTCATGAAGGTTGGAGGTGCGTTTGTCAATCAGAACGTCATGACCAACCATTCGAAAAGGCCCTCCTTGAATTTGAAGGCAATATTTCAAACATCGGAGGGTTTAATAGCAACCTGGTGATAACCTAACTTCAAGTCAATCTTGCTGAAATATTTGGCCCCCTTGAGCTGGTCCAGAAGGTCATCAATCTGTGAGATTGGGTACCTATTCCGGACAATGATGGTAGCTTATCTTTGAGGAGAGATGTGGCAACTACATGCCTCTAAACTGTGTTACAATGAGGCTCAAAAGCCTATTTATTATTGAGAAACAATGGAAAACCCTAAACATCCAAAAACCTAACCCTAAGAGATGAAGCCTCAAACCTGTGGGCCCTGTTTGGGTAAATTGGTACATCAATTTCTCAGGCTCGTAACTTTGGCATATAATCCTCGTTTGGCTATCATAATACATCATTTCGAAGATCTCAAAGAGAAGGCTGAAAAAATGGTAAGCAGGTTTGTGATGTTTTCAGTTTCTACGTTTTCCCTAAAAAAACCATTTAGGGTCTCAAAACGACTCTAGATGTTCAGGACCCTTGAAACTGCCAAAAATAGTAAACTGTGATATTATTAAGGAAACCGAAAATCTAAAAGAGACACTGTTGGGGGTCCAAGTGGAATACGTAGGTGGCCACCAATATCCACATGGATCATTCCTCCCCCCTTAGAAAGCAATGGTCCTCATTGTGTTGAGTGCCTCCATGAGATGGGGAAACTTCTGTTGAACTTGGTCCATGGTGAGCCACATGCCTTGGTGAAGGAGTTGGCCACCTTTGACAACCCGATATTGTTGGATCTTCTGCTAGTGATTTCCCTTGATCTGTGTGTCCATGATCCGATTAGTGGTGGCCTATTCCATGTAGTCTGGGTTTAGCACTATTGGTGTGAGTTGTTCTACAATGTCAAATGTGTTCAACAATGGTGGGAAGTATGGCTGAATGCGATCTACATTGAACAATGGGTGAAAACCAACAAAAGGTGGGATGTTGAGCTCAAAAGCATTGTCATTGACGGCTTTGGTGATGGTGTATATCCCATATCAAAGTGGGTGAAGCGCCCAATAAGGCACTCTTTCTAAAAATGAAGCCAAAATTTGTCACCCACCTGGAACTTGTGCAGAACTTGATGTTGATCATGGCGCTGCTTGTACTTAACATTGGATATGTCCAATATATCATGGACCTGTTGGAAGACATGTTGAATGAGCTCAATGAAGTTGTTATCCCTTTCAGCTTCGGACTGCACGTGAGCTGAATCTATCTAAGTTGCTGTAAATGGAATGGCCACATCAATGGGGCATAATGGTTGAAATTCGAGCCCTACCTGAAAGGGGCTATGGTCTATTGAGCTGTGTAGATCTCTATTGTAGCTGTGTTGGACATAGGGGAGACTTTCATCCCATGTGTGTGGGTGCTTCAAGTTGTACATGCACAGAATGTGTATGATTATTCTGTTGACAACCTCTGTTTGGCCATTAGTTTGGGGATGGAAAGTCATGGACTTAGTCAGTTTTGTATCCATCATCGACTAGAGACGTGACCAAAATTCACTTAGTAATCTGATGTCCAAATTTGAGATAATGGATTGTGGGATCCCAAAGTGTACCCACACTCACTCAAAGAAGAGGTTAGAAGTAGCCTTTGCTGAGATACTCTTCTTGCAGGCTACCATGATGCCATCTTAGAGAATCTGTCGACAACCACGAAAACACAATCATTGTCGTGCTTAGTAGAAGGAAGGCGTGACATATAATCCATGGTGAAAAATTCCCGAGGCTGGCTAGGAGTAGGTAGAGGAGTATATAGGCCTTGCTTATTTATGGTTGTTATTCCCATGGCACAGGCGGGGGAGGATCTAATGTACTTCCCAACATCCTGATGAATTTTTGGCCAATAAAAATACTTCTGCAATACCGCCACTATTTTCTCTACTCCGAAATGTCCAGCGACCCAACTATAGTGCACCTCTAAAATCATCTTGGCACGCTCACTTGAAGGAACACATATGTGTCCCAAGTGGCATAACAATGCATCTTGAAGGTGAAAATTTGGAACTTTCTTCCCTTCCATGAGTGCTTAGTATATGCTACCGAATTCTGGATCACTCTTGTAAACATGCGGCCACCCCGATGTCTCGTGCCCATAAGAGTCGAGCATAGTGGTCAGCACCATGACTGGTGGTTTGCTGAATTATTGGTGCTTTCCTTCTTATACTTAATGTTCAAATAAAATTGTTGCAGATAGGTGGACCATTTCTAATGGTGTCCGTTCTCCAACTTCCCCTGTGTCTGTATGATCTATAGAGGTTGGTGGCTTGTGTGGATGACCATTTCCTTCCCTAGGGTGTAATGCTTCCATTGACGACAAGACTACATAATGGAATACATTTATTTGTCATAAGTGGGGTACTTTCAGACACAGTCTGAAAGTGTCTCACTGTGGTATGCCACTGAATGCCCATCTTTAAGTACGAACTGCCCCAATAGCATAGTCGGAGGCATCTGTCTCAATCTAAAATGGTTGTTGCAGGTCTCGTAATGTGAGAAATGGTGTAGAACAGAGGCGATTCATCAACTTGGAGAACACTCGTTGCTGGGCTTCTGACCAAAATAACTTTGCTTTCACTCTGCCCTTGGTGACTTGACTTAAAGGCCAAGCTATATGAGAGAACCCCAACACTAACATGCAGTAGAAATTGGAAAGACACAAAAAGACGCTGAGCTCTATTAGAGTGGTTGGGGTTGGCCAATCTTGAATGAATTGTATCTTGTATTGGTCCACATGTATACCCTGCTCATCAATGATGTACCCCAGATATTGAACCTGGGTCAAACCAGAGGTGCATTTCTCCAAGTTAGCACACAACTTGTGTTGTCGAAGTGTTTGAAGGACCTATCAAATATGGTGGAGGTGTTCTTCCCAACTCTGGCTAAAGATCAAGATGTCATCTAAATACACCACTACAAATGCGTTGGTGAAGGGCTGCAAGTTGTCATCCATCAATGTCATGAAGGTTTAAGGGGTGTTCGTCAATCCGAATGACATGACCAACCATTCAAAAAGGCCCTTATTGGATTTGAAGGCAGTCTTCCACACATCAGAGGCTTCGATAGGCACCTGGTGATAACCTCAATTCAAGTCAATCTTTCTGAAATATTTGCCCCCCTTGAGCCCGTCCATAAGGTCATCTATCTAAGGGATCGTGTACCTATTCCGGACAGTGATCTTGTTCAACACCTAATAGTCAATATAGAGTCTCCAGGTCCCATCCTTCTTTTGTACGAATACAATTCGGCTCCCACTAGGTGATGAGCTTGGTTTGATGTGCCCTTTGTACAATATTTCCTAAATCTGCCTCTTGATCTCATCGTTCTCTAGAATAGAGCATTGATAGATCGGTCCATTGGGCAGTGGCACGCCCAAGGTCAGATTGATGGAGTGCTAGACCTGACAATGTAGAGGTATTGCCCCACGATCTTTTCCATCTGT
This sequence comes from Pinus taeda, assembly GCA_000404065.3. Taxonomy (NCBI): domain Eukaryota; kingdom Viridiplantae; phylum Streptophyta; class Pinopsida; order Pinales; family Pinaceae; genus Pinus; species Pinus taeda. Next base: position 105,466 of record APFE030948803.1, on the reverse strand, counting down.
TGCTATTGTGAAAACGAGCCCTGCCTAAAAGCCTTTGCCACAACCTTCTTCTTGGCTTGGGGTCAAATCATAAGGAAAACGAATTTCCTAGTGTAGGAAATGATCTTACTACATTGCTTTGTAATGATAAAAGAGATGGTGGTAGGTGGGGCTACCTCTGATATCTTGTATAACTTATTAGCCAAAGAAATAATCACAGTATGAGTTCTAGACTCATATACAACATGTCGCTTCCACAAGTATGGTTTTCCTAACAATACATCAGAAACTTCAAGAGGAGCAACATCACACAATACCTCATCCGTGAAGGGCTTCATGCTATAGTGAAGGCAAGATTGTTGGCTGACGCGAAGATCTCGTCCTTGGTGAAGCCACCTAATGGTATACGATTGTGGATGTGTTGTAGTCTTTAAGCCCAGTCACTTCACAACTTCTGTTGAAATGAGGTTCTTTTGTTTCCTGCTGTCGACAATGAACTGCAATGGAGAGCCCTTCACCCACATTTGTGAGTGGAAGAGGTGTTCCCCCCTCCTCTGGGTCTTCAGGTTCAATTTTCTAGATCTTTGTAGTGGCCATGGTGGCATTGGGCTCCGTCCCTTTGTCAGTACCCTTATCAAGTTCTGATTCATAGTCGAAACCTGTGTCTAATTCAGAAGCCTTCAGCTTAGTCTCCAGTGACTGCTTGGCCCGAAACTTACTTTTATTGTGACTGGAGCTCTTATCGAACTCACACCATTTTCTTGTGTCCTTCTTCATCTTCGTAGCATTTTTCTTTGTTTGCGGCTGTAGTGGGTTGTCCTGGGTAGCCCCACCTTGGCTTGGTCCATTCTTTTGTGGTTTGGGGGCACCTTTTCCTTGCTTTGGATTCACAGCGCCAAAGTCCCACTTCTTCTGTTTAAATTTGTCCTCTATCTTTACACCATACTGATATGCCGTGCGAAGCGATGAAATGTACAGGAAATACATCTCGTTCTAGATGTACTTGTGTAGATAGACACGATACTCGAGCACCAAATGTTGCTCAGTATCCTTGATACCGAGCATTGTGCGAAGGGTATGGAAAGTATTTGTGAACTCCGGCACATCTTGGTCCCTTCCTTGACGTAGCATGGTCCACTTTATGTATTTATCTTCATAGCTCTCGACGGGATAATATTGTTCCTTGATGGCATCTTGGAAAGAATTCCAAGTGGATGTAGCGGAAAATAGCAAGGGTTCACTCTCATCCTTTTGTTCACAGTAGGTTTCCCACTAGTCGTTGGCGTGTGGGGCGCTTTGAGAAGTGAAAATGTATTCTTTTCCCGATTGGAAAAGACATGAACTGAAAAATATCCTTCCAATTGATTTAACCATTTATCTACGATGTCTACATATATTAGGCCTTCGAATATTGGAATATAAAAGTTAACTTGTACCTTAAAAGGAGTGGCACCTCCATAGTGGCTATTGGATGAAGATGCATCACCTGTGGGTAGTCATCAAAGGATCTGGGCAAAGTTATCCATCATCGTGTTCCTCTGTCGCTCGAGAGCTTCTTTGAGCAACATTTTGAAAGGATCCTCTACCCACTCATATTTATTTTCTTCTACCATGGGAGGTCATCGGGTTTTGCAAGGCTGATCCTGCAATGGTTCAACCAAATTGAGCCCTAATTCCTTATACCTTGACCTAGTTGGAGACATGCAAAGAAAAACTGAGAAAGAGCAGACCGCTTTGATATCACTAATTCGAACTTAAACAGGAACACAACAACTTACAAATATAATCATAAACATAGAGATGCGGCAAAAAAACAGTTCATTTCATTAATGGAAAAATACTAAACTATGCTTACAAATAGAATGGAAATAAGATAGCTTGGTTGATGGTAGCTTATCTCTGAGGAGAGATGTGGTGACTACATGCCTCTGAATTGTGTTACATTGAGGCTCAAAGGCCTATTTATTATTGAGAAACAATGGAAAACCCTAAACATCTAAAAACCTAACCTTAGAAGATGAAGTGCCAAAACTGTGGCCCCGTTTGGGTAAATTGGTACATCAACTTCCCGAGGTCGTAATTTTGGCATACGATCTCTGTTTGGCTATCATAATACCTCTTTTCGAAGATCTCAATGAGAAGGCCGAAATCAAACTAGTAAGTAGGCTTGTGTCATTTTAGGTCTCTCTGTTTTCACTAAAAACATCGTTTAGTGCCTCAAAACAGCTCCAGAAGTTTAGGACCCGAAAACTTGCCAAAAATATTAAGCTGTGCTACAATTAAGGAAACTGAAAAACTAAAAAAGACAGTGTTGGGGGTCCAAGTGGAATAGGCAGGTGACCACCAATATCCACCTGAATCATCCCCCCCCCCCCCCCCCGCTCGCTTGCAAGTAATGGTCCCCATTGCGTTGAGTGCCTCCATGAGATGGGGAAACTTCTCCTAAACTTGGTGCCTGGTGAGCCACTTTACTTGGTGAAGGAGTTGGCCAGCTTTGACAACCTGATATAGTTGGATCTTCTGCTGACAAGTGCTCTTGATTTGTGTATCCATGATCTAATCTGTGGTGGCCTGTTCCATGCAGTCTGGGTTTAGCTCTATTGGTGTGAGTTGTTCTGCAATGTCAGATGTGTCCAACAATGGTGGGAAGTATGGCCGAAGGCGATCTACATTGAACACTGGGTGCAGACCAAGGAATAGTGGGATGTTGAGGTCAAAGGCATTGTCACTGATGGCCTTCGTGATGGTGTATGGCCCATATCGGAGCAGGTGAAGCTTGCGGTGGGGCCCAACAAGGTGCTCTTTCTGCAAATGAAGCCAAACTTTGTTGCCCACCTGGAACTTGTGTGGCTCTCGATGTTCATCATGGAACTTATTGTACTTAGCCTTGGATCTGTCCAACATATCATGGACCTGTTAGCTGATGTGTTGAATGCACTCAATGAAGTTGTTAGCCCTTTCAGCTTCGGACTGCACGTGAGCTGAATCTACGTGAGTGGCTATAAATGATATGGCCACATCGATGGGGCATAATGGCTAAAATACCAGCCCTACTTGAAAGGGGCTATGGCCTATTGAGTTGTGGAGAGATTTGTTGTAGCTGTGTTGGACATACTAGAGACTTTCATCCCATGTGCTATCATTCTGTTGACAACCTCTGTTTGGCCATCAGTTTGGGGATGGAAAACTGTGGACTTAGTGATTTTTGTATCCAACATCACCTAGAGACTTGACCAAAATGCACTCAGGAATCTTCCAGCCTGATCTGAGATAATGGACCGTGGGATCCCAAAGTGTACCTACACTCGCTGAAAGAAGAGCTTAGCAGTGGCCTCTGCTAAGATACGCTTTTTGCAGGCCGCCATGATGGCCATCTTAGAGAACCTATCGACGACCATGAAAATGCAATCGTTGTCATGCTTAGTAGAAGGTAGGCCCGACATATAATCCATGGAGACAGATTCCCAAGGCTAGCTAGGAGTAGGTAGAGGAGTATATAGGCCTTTCTTCTTGATGGTTGGTTTGGCAATGGCACAGGCGGTGAAGGATCTAATGTACTTGCCAACATTCTAACAAAGCTTCAGCCAATAAAAATACTTTTGCAATTCAACATTGATTTCTCTACTTTGAAATGTCCAGCGACCCGACTGTAGTGTGCCTCCCAAATCATCTTGGCACACTCACTTACAAGAACACATGTGTCCCAAGTTGCATAACAGTGCATCCTAAAGGTGAACATTTGGAACTTTCTTCCCTTCTAGGAGTCTCAGGTATATGCTACCAAATTCTGGATCACTCTTGTAAACATACGGCCACCCCGATGTCTCTTGCCCACAGGATTCGAGCATAGTGGTCAGCGCCATGACCGGTGGTCTGCTGAGGCAATCAACGACATTATTGGTGCTGCCCTTATTATACTTAATGTTCAAATGGAACTGTTGCATTTCTCCAAGTTAGCACACAGCTTGTGTTGTCGAAGGGTTTGAAGGGCTTGTCGAATATGGTGGAGGTGTTCTTCCCAACTCTGGCTGAAGATCAAGATTTCATCTAAATACACCACCACAAATGCATTGGTGAAGGGCCGCATGATGTCATCCATCAGTCTCATGAAGGTTGCTGGGGCGTTCATCAATCTGAATGACATGACCAACCATTTGAAAAGGCCCTCCTTGGATTTTAAGGCAGTCTTCCACACATCGGAGGGTTCGATAGGCACCTGGTGATAACCTGACTTCAAGTCAATCTTGCTGAAATATTTGGCCCCCTTGAGCTAGTCCAGCAGGTCATCAATCTGTGAGAATTGGTACCTATTCGGGACAATGATCTTGTTCAACGCCTGATAGTCAATACAGAGTCTCCATCTCCATTCGTTCTTCTGTAGAAATACAGTCAGGCTCCCACAGGCTGATGAGCTTGGCCTAATGTGCCCTTTATGCAGTAGTTCCTCAATCTGCCTCTTGATCTAATCGTTCTCCATAAAAAAGCATCAATAGATCCATCCATTGGGAAGTGATGCACCTAACGTCAGATTTATGGAGTGTTTGACCTGAGAGTGCAGAGGTACCCCTGTGGGTGAGGCAAAAATGTCCTTTTACTCCTCCATGACCTTGTTCATCTATTGCTGCTATGCAAAGGAGCCCTGCATGGAAGTCGTGGCCACAATGTTGTCAAGACCAGGATCTGCATAAGAGATGCTTGATGTTATATCACTGGAATTCAACTAAGAAAGAGATCAGAGACTGGTTGGATAGGAAGATCCATGAATTCATGGCACAGGAGAACAGAAACCCACGACTGACAAAGGAACAGTGGCTAAACAGGTATTGTTGGATGGGTCCCACAAAATATATCACCCATTTCTCAAAGGGTTGTAATGTCATCTGTCGATTCAGAAGCATCTCATCCATTTGTGATGGCCTTCCAATCCTTTGACACACATCACACACTTTGCAATAAACTTTTGAATCCTAATGGAGGGTTGGCCACCACAACCCTACGTGGAGAATCTTCTACGCAGTTGCTCTCCCTGCATAATGTCCTCCCGTGACGCCCCCATGAGTGTCCACGAGGATTCTTCTTCTTTCAAACTCTAGTACATATTGTCTCAATATCTCATCTAACCCCATTTTGTATAGATTCCCAGCAATGACAGAAAAATATGCCATGCGCACCACTAACTCCTTCTTCTATTAGATGGTGTATACTTTCGGGGTAGTTCCTGTCGTTAGGAAGTGTATGATATCTTCAAAATGACCATCCACGAAGCACACTACAAATAGCTATGCATCAGGAAATCCTTCTTCCAAATTAGTGGGCTCTTCCCCTATTTCAATGTGCGACAGATGATCTGGTCCCACGTTCAGTCATCCAAGCTTCACAATAACTTCAAAATCATATTCCTGGAACAATAACAACCACCTGCAGATTCTCCTCCCCAAAACAGGCTTATTGACTAGGTATTTCAACATGGAGTGATCTGTATACATCTTAAAATTGCCTCCCAGTAAGTAGTGTTTGAACTTCTGGAGTGTGTATACCATGGCTAACCCTTCACGCTCAGTGGTGGAATAGTTCTTCTTTGCCTTGAATAACCTTCTGCTTGCAAATGCTATAGGATGGTCCAAGTTTCCTTTGCTAGCCTGTGTCAATACTACTCCCAGCGCTATACATGACACGTCGACATGTACATGAAACTCCTTCTTCCCATCTGGGAAGACTAAAATCGATGCAGTGACCATATTTTCTTTCAATACATCCAAACTCTTCTTACAGTCCTCGTTCCAGTAGAATGTGACATCCTTCTTCAACAACTTCTCCATATGCGTGTGATCTGGGCATATCCCTTGATAAACTTTTTGTAATATCCCATATGTTCTAGGGTAGCGCATCACTTTTTCACACTCCTTCAAGCTTCCAAGTTTAGTATCACCGCTATCTTTGCGAGATCTACCACCAATCCCTATGTACAAACCACATGACTTAGCAGGGTCCCAAAACAAACACAAAACATGCACTTCTTCAGATTGAGCGTGATCTAATATCTTCGACAAGTATATAGCATCAGGCGTAAACTAGCGACATGGCATTTCACCAGCCCAAACATAGTCCAGTCATCAAAGTATACTTCCAGGAACTTATGAATAAATTCCTTGAACACCGCAACAATTACGCGCGTGAAAATCGTAGGCACATTCCTTAATCCGAATGGAATTACAGTGTACTGAAAACACCCCCACTCAATCACGAAGGTTGTCTTTGTCCTATCCTCTGACACATTTTTGATTTGGTGGTACCCAGAGAACCCATCAGTGAAGGAATATGTTTCCTGGTTGTCTACATTGTCCAACACTTCATCTGTGAATGAATTTGGGAAAGGATCATGTACACAAGCGTCATTCAAATTTATGAGGTCCACGCATATCCTTATTTCATCCTTCTACTTCTTCTCATGTACCACCATTGGCTTACCAATCAGATTCTTTCATAGGCTCAATGATGCCTTCCACGAGCATCTTGTCTAGCTCTAAGTGGACCTTCTCCTTATACTTCGAATTGAGACAGTAAAGTCTTTTCTTAACCGACTTCACGTCGGGCTTCAACGTGATCTTCATAACACCTAGGTCTCCTATTATCCCCTTTAGATCCATAAACTTGGTAGGGAATAAATCCTGGTATTCGAGGAGAAATTTAGCGACATTATCTACTGTCACGTCATCCCAGTAATCTCCAATCTTCATGAATTTGGGATCTACCTCCATAACAATGTTTACCTATTTTGTTTTCAGCGGCGCAATTATATCAGGATTCTCTATCTGCGGTCCTTCAACCTCGCGGTGACCTCCTGCTTCCAGGGTGTCAATATTTCGCAGATCCTCATCCTCTTCTTCAGCGGTTACATTATAGCATTCTAGCACATGACTTAGCTGAGTAGCCCAATCAGGTTGAATCAGATCCAAAGGATCCTGCAATATCCTAAATATTGTTGTTTTCACCTCTTGTAGTGCCTCGTCAATATAGTCAAACCCATATTCAAAGTTGAATGTCATTATGAATCCTTCACACAAAATATCCCATTCCCTTGTACCATGGAGAAGCTCTGTCTCTATGTAGCAATTCATCAGGATGACATCCAGGGTGTGATAGAACAAGTGCACCCATTCAAGTTGGGGCTCCTCTCCATAATCCTGAGCCCATTTGGCCAAGTGCGCATGCGGATCATCCTTCCCATCATATTTGTTTGTTATTCGTACCTTTGGCTTCCCAAAGCATGTTCTCATCATCCTCCTACATTCACATCAATCGTTAAAGCTTCCCTTGTGCATACCCCACCATCTTGTAGGCATAGCGCGTGGTGCCCAATCCAACGCCTGGAAGTGCTGCTTTTCTGGTACCTCCCTCTTAAATGCATCCAAAAATATATCCACATCATTCAGGCCATCATAAGTGGGCAGGTTTCTTACCTCTGACGACACACAACGCAGTGATCAGGTCATCATGTTGCCGCTCAGTGTAGTTACTTTGTGTAACTAATTCTACCAATGCTCTAATTCTTCATCAGAGTTCGAGGTGCAGGAACTCTTGCGATCCCATGTAATTCGTCCATCTGCTTTTGGATTCACCCAATCTTGGTCTCGCATTGTTATTTTGTAGATACAGTCCAGGTCATCACTCTCATAATCGCGGACTTGTTCAGTATAACGTGATCCTTCAGCAGGATCTACGGGCACTATTACGCGGAGAAATTTCTTCTCAAATATCATCTTCTTCTTCTCTAGGTTGATTACCCCATTCATTTCAGTAGCCCAATAAATTCCAAGGAGTGCAGGATAGGGGTTGCTATCATCCACAATTTCTATTACTTCAAAGTCAGCTAGCATGCTCGCACCTTCAATATCTACAATCACCCCTTGCAGTCACCCCATGGGCATGATTTTCTACTGGTTTGCCATCCTTGGCCAAATCAGAGACCACTGTAGCATGGGTCTCCCCATCTGTTCCCAAGTCTGCTTCAGTAGGACATTCGCATATGACCCCAGGTCTAAAATAACCTAATCCATTTCATACTCCCCTATATGCGCGATCAATCTCATCTCCCATCCCGTCCTTTTTTTATGCTTACCAATCTTTTGTACTACGCGATGCTCACCTGGGCTGTTTATGGCACATCTATTTATGAGCTCCTATAACCCATTCACAGCCTTGCTATCACGCAGTGACTTCATGCAGGTCTCTAGAAAGGTTGTAAGCATAGAAGGCTCCATCTCCTCATCAAGCTTATCCTTGCTCCCTGAGGTGGAGGCCTTAGCGAAGCTATTCTTCGTTTCCATGAATGTTTCATGTGCACGCTCCAAATTGAATTTAGCCACTTTCATCGGAGCTTTGTGAATCCATGTATTGTCTTCGGGTTGTTTCCCCTTGTTATCTCTTGTTTTGATTCCATTTCAGAGAACTATATTCACGTTTGGATCCTCTTCACGTAGCTCAAACCTCATCATATGCAGGTTATGAGTCGGCTGAGGTGGTGGCACCCCTTTGTCGCATATCCTCGCTATCATCATAGGACAGTCTTCTATCTCATGATCAAATAGAGTGCAATACTTGCACGACAGATGTGTTGGGTTAGTGCAATCACGGGAATAGTGTCCTGGTCCAACACAATTGTAGGAGGTCAGTTGTCCCCGACCTCTATTAGGCCCTCCTCCGCATCGGCCTCGTCCGCGCCCCTGAAATTCTGTCTGCACCATCCCCACGCTCTAATCAGGGGGTTGTATTGCTACTTGTATCGTATAGGTGTGTGTTCTATCCATCATCAATTCATAGCTTCTGCAATTACACCCATCATGCCCTACTGACCTACAGAAGTTACTGAACAATTGTTGCGGTGTCTATACAAAATTTTGCAACAAATGAAAGTTATTCGTGGCATGTTTTCCTACTACCTAACATATAGCACACCACAATGCAGGCCCCATGCTCGGTCCTACTTGAGATTCTAGCCTCAAAGACATTGGTCCCCCTCCTATGACGTAGTTCACAAAGACAGGGTAATTGTCTTTGTCATGCATCTAACCCTTGAATTTCAGGCACCATACCTCTTCGCACACCTCTGGTCGAAGTGTTCTGTCCTACTTCAAATTTTCATCTCAAGGCAAATATTTTTCAACTACGCATGGATCTGTTGAACCCCTAAAGTCAAATCTTGCATTGGTGTTTCATGCAGTCTGATTTCAATCTCCAAGGCCTCTGCCTGAGTCGTTATCTTCTGTTGTGACAATGAAACCCTTAAGTGTGGCAATAGTGAAGCCACAAACCACTCGTGGTGTTGTCCATCTGTTAAGTTCATATTAGCTTCACAGATTTTGAACTTCAACCTCTGATCTAGTTCCCAAGGGGTCTCGCTTGGTTGCATCGTGATTTCCTTGAACCCCACAATCGATTGTGCTTCAGATTTAGGCCTATTGAATTCTTTATTCAGTGCAGTCTGGATGTGTTCCACTCCAGCATTTGGGTTATCATTAGAGTACTTGATGCACCAGGTTAGCGCATGATCCTACAGAGCACTAACTAGTGTTGCCTTCTTCATGTGATCATCTGTAATGCCTTGAGATTCCCATACAGCTTTCATGATGAACCAGAACTGGTCTGGGTCCTCATTTCGCAAGCCTTTGAACAAAGGTAGCTTCACTGAATTTTCCATACTGAACTACGGTGGAGGCGGGGGTGGTACGGGTGAAGTCGCAGGTGATGGTGGTGGGGTTGGAGGCGTTGTGGGTGGAGGTGGAAGTCGCGAGAATCCCTATCTTATTAACTGAATAACACTTCGTGAAGAAGCCTATGCTATTCCCTATTCATCACCTTATGGAGGTGAAATCAGTGGACTATATTCAGGACCCCTTCTTCCTTCGTTCCTATAATTTTTTCCACTTCGCACAGCCCCGAACATCAAGGTAGCTGCATAACCCATTTTTCACACCATAATGTTTTAATCTAGGAATTCAAAGATTTCAAGTACTTACCTCGTGGACCTTTGAAAAAGCACCGCTCCACCTTGTTGTAGCTGACTGAGGTGTCAACCACAAATTCATTTACAAATCCTCCTATGATGTGATCAAGCCAATGAGCGATAGCGTAGGTGATGTTATCCTCAGATACTTCCAATCTCTATACTAGCTCTGAGGACCAAACAATAGGACTGTCAAGTCTCCACCTTCCTTGGTTAACTGCTAGCTTCACGATCCACTCGTATAGCTCAATCGGAAAGGAATATAAAAAAATATTGTGGATCTTTGTATATAGATACCTGTCCAGCCACTACTCCTTTTTTAGTTGCAGGTTTTTGTTCTCTTGCGCAGTGAATTCGTGGATCCTCCTATCTAACCAGTCTTCGATCTCTTTCTTAGTTGGATTCCAGTGATACGACATCGCACCTCCTCCATGACCTTGTTCATCTATTGCTGTTGTGCATAGGAGCCCTGCCTAGAAGGCCACAACCTTCTTCCTGGCTTGGGGGCGAATCGTAAGGAAAACAAATTTCCTGGTCTGGGAAATGATCTTACTGCATTGCTTTGCATTGATCAAAGAGATGGTGGTAGGCAAGGCTACCTCTGGTATCTTGTACAACTTATTAGCCAAAGTAATAATCACAGAGCGAGATCTAGACTCATATACAACATCTCGCTTCCACAAGTATGGTTTTCCTAACAATACTGTTGAAAAGTGTGCAACAAGAAATGCTTGTTGAGAATGCAACAAGATGATGGAGCTTAGTGGAAAGGAGTCGCCTTCACTAAGTGGGCTTCACTAAGTGGGCCCGCAGGCTATTTTTGGCGCAAGTCTATTTTTAGACTATGTCTATTTTTAGACATATGGATCATGTCTATGGATTGCAGGTTGTTGTTTATGGATGATTGGTCAAATTGGGAAAAATAGATGGACTTCTATTTTTAGATCACAGCGGAGTGACTGCTCAGTCTAAATATAGAACAGTCAAATATTATTAGCTCATAATAATATTTAAACTATAAACTTTGTCTTATTCTCTTGGAGCACTTCAGGATGAGCTACGGATGTGGTACATGCAGATCCCAGAAGGAAATACGTGGTTACCTATGGAATGACTAATATTTGCATGCAGGACTTCAGTTAGAACTCAAGTGAGTTGAGTTTAGTGGACTGGAGGTGCAGTTGATGGAGTTGTGTTCAGTTTAGCTTTGTTAAACTGGTTGTATTTAGTCTAACCGGCAAATAGACTAGAGATGAGTTGGGTGAATTAGTTATTAATTAATTCACAAGTTATTAACTCATAATACAACTAATGAATACATCAGTTTAACTCAGTTGCATGTCAGTGCATGTTCAGTTCAGCAGGGACAGGTGTTAGAGAATCAGATTGCTATCAATTGTGACTATAGTTGTGCACCAGATCTTGCACAAATCAGGGGATTGAGTATGCCCA
>APFE030948803.1:48831-72897 GCA_000404065.3 Pinus taeda | reverse complement strand
AACCATAGGGATGGGTGAGGAGTGAATGACATTAATGAGAGGTGGTTGAGATGGAGAAGGGAAGGAGGGTATAAAAGGAGAAGGGAGAAGAGAGAAGAGGGGGTTTTTTGGGGGGAGGTTTGCTCATGATTGTGGGGGTTGGTTGTGATTGTTTGGACTTGTTATGATTTTGGGGAGACCTTGGAAACCTATGGAGGTTTCTTGGGTTTGAGAGGAGGAGAGTATTGTTATATGGTTTGCACATTCTTTTTAGGACACACTATATCTGGTTGGACTTGGGCACGGAGGGCTAGGGAACCTGTGGAGGTTTCCTGGGCTAGGAATTTGTTCCTAGTTGGCTGGGTGGTAAATCCGGTTGGGTCGGTGAGAAGAAGCTGTCAGCTGGAGCCATCCAACAAAGGTATCATCATCAACCGCTGGAGCAGGTATTTTTCCATGAACTACTCTTATCAAGTTGATATCAATGGAATGCTCATCTTAATTTATGTTGTTATGATAAAATGATTAGATGTTAAATGTTTAAAATTTTGCGAGAAGGTTAGAAAGCTTCTTTTATTACTTGCAAATAAACACTATAATAGATCTGTTAGTGTATGATAGGATAAGGCTCTAATAATAGGAATCGGGTTCCTACAGAATGACACTTTGATTTTCACACCAAACTATAGTTAGATGTTGTTGCTGAAAACAAAACTTTGGGAGGATCTGACGAAGCCACAGGGCTTCCTTACTAGCTTCAATGGGTGCACGATACTTTGCTTCTACTGAAGAAGGAGCAATGACACTTTTTTTCTCGCAAGCCCACGTAATAGGTCCAGAACCAAGAGTGAAGACATAACATGTAGTAGACTTTTGATCATCAGGGTCACCAACCCAATCAAAATCGATGAAACCAACCAATAAAGGAGATGCTTCTGCACTGTAATGAATCCCAAAATGAAATGTACCTCGAACATAATGAAGTATTCTTTTAGCTCATTTTCAATGACTTTTATGTGGCTTGTACATAAACAGAGCAACAAGGCCAACAAAAATGGAAAGGTCAAGACATGTATGGGTTAGATACAAATGTTTTCCAACAAGCTGATGGTATAAGGTAGCATCAACTTTAGGGGAAGTACAAGTGACTGAAATTTTGACTCCAGATTGAAAGGGAGAAGGGGTTGGCTTACAGTCTTCCACGTGAAAGTGGAGTAGAAGATAACATGCATACTTGGACTGAGAAAGGGAAATACCTTATTTGGATTGCAAGACTTGAAGACCAAGAAAATAATGCAAGTGCCCTAAGTCTGTCATTTCAAACTTATTTTTAAGGCTAGAATTCACATGGTTTATAAGGTTGGGATCACTCCCAGTAAGGATAAGATCACCAACATAAAGAACAAGAATGATAAGGGACTTACCCACTTTCTTGGTGTAGACAGTATTGTCAGAATGACACCTAGGAAAGACAATATCTAAAAGAAAGTTATCCATTTTGGAAAAATAAGCCCAAGGGTCTTGCTTGAGACCTATTGTAGTGGCTACAACCACCCTCCAAAATTTTTCCTTAACCTCGTTTTGGAGCCTCCCTTCCAACCTTCACAATAGCTTGCCTTGCTTCATCAAGTTCACAAGTTTCAGTGTCTTTCTTGCACAAAGGCAGCTTGTTGGTCACAACTTGATCCATTCCCCTCACAGGTTGTTCAATCAGACTTGGTCTAGCTGCAAGCTAAGTAGCTTCCCTTCAAAAATGCACATTTCTGGAGGGCAACTAGTTTTCCCTCCAGAAATTATGCAATCCTCTATGGCAGCTTGTTGGGCTCTAGGATTACCTACTCCTGCCTGCCAACACTCCCAACATGATCTGCACAAATTTCCCCAGCAAGGTTGCTTAGTCCAGAATTTACACAAATCTAGGCAGTAGTTAGCTGCTATGCCCAAAAATTGCACAAATCTCCTAGGAAGCCATCCTAGCTCCCAACCAGAAATGCACATTTTTCTCCAGCAGTCAAGTAGTCTCTTGCATGTGCAGCTGAGTTAACCAATTCCCTCTGAGACTGAGAAAAATAGACTTGCATGCATAGGTTTCTTCTCCCATGAAATCATGGAAAGGAATCCCTTATTTCATGGATCTATGTTTAGCAGTTGGTGGTTACATGCAAGAAGCAATTCTAAAACCTCCCACCAAGTGTCGCTTCCCCTAGATTCATGGCATGCGTGTCACAACCTCGATGTTATCAAAAATCAGCAACCGGATGCTACAAAGCTCATTCCTCACATCAACCTTGCAGCACTGACATCCCACATCACATCTAGGAGCAGTCGGCACATTCAGCTCAGTTGTTTTTGGGTAAGCCCACTTCCCATGCCTTGTGCTGCATTTCTATCATTTTTTTGTGTTTTCGCTTGTAGGAGTACTATTTTCTTGATTTATTTGAACTCTTGTGTCATTTACATATATACTAGCTTATCCTAGCTCTGTTTTAGTTTTTGTTGCTATGTCATTATTGTCACATGCATGAAACTGTTTTGCACGGATGTTCGCAAAACCGGCGAACTGCCTCACCCAATGCATGTTGATTTGTTTATTAACTCTTTCATCCATGTTTTGCATGCACTGTTAATCACTTCTATTATCACTTAGTGTTGCCATGCATTTACTGTCTTAGTTGCTTTTAGTTTCCCATCGGCAAGTCAGGCCAGCCTTGGCCCAGACTCTACCTTCACCAAGGCTGCATTGCACAATCTGGGGAAGGAAGGCTCACCTTCCTCTCTAGATTTTCTAATTCCTACCCAACACTGGCCTCGAGGATTTTTTTGCACATTTATGGAGGACAGTGGCTGCTTGGCCCAAGAAATTGCGCAAATATGTCCCTAGGCCAGCAGTCCTTCCTCGCTGCAATTGCGCATTACACAATCCCAGTAGTCAACAGCTAGATTGGACTATGCATTATGTAGCTCCAGAAGTCAACCAATCTCCCAACAGTCCAGACTGTACCTTGTGCAGTCTTGGCAGACTCTCTCTTGACCTCCTGGCAGAAATTGTGCAACCTTCATGATCATTCACCAAGGTATGTTGCAAGTAAGCTCTTATGTTCATTTTGGTTTTTGACTGATAGATTGCTTTCCATGAGTGTTGCCATGTTTAAAGGTATCACAGGTGTTCATCTACCTCTTAGTAGTACATGTACAATGGTTTCTAGGACAGTAGAGATGAAGACATTGTTCAGAGCACACTTGGGGATGCAGTCGATCAAGTGTCCATGGACTTGCCTACCCACAAAGACATAAAAATTTTCATAGACAAGGAAATCAAGATATGACAGCAGTAGCATCAAAGCGTGCAACATCATGAACAATAGCTGAAGATAACATATCAAATGCAGTGAATGCAATAGGAGGGTTGTTGACAACATGGATGCGGAACAAGGTTGCAAGCTCAAGCAGGACCATTGATGATGAAAGCAACTTTGGAGACTTCTACTATGAAGTGATGGTGCGACATGAAGATCACGTGAAGGCAGAAGATGGAACAAAGAAGGAGTTGCATGTGCTAAAGCAGCGACTCAGGAAGAACATGAATTTGCACAAATAGATGAATGAGTTACAACAGGAACATGAATGGCAGTGGGCACAACATGCACTCACGGATGAAACTGCGCTCGTACAAGTTAAGGATCCATCCCAAGAGATGACACAAAGAAGACATGGTGAGCAGTGTTGTTGATCGCATGAAATGGATTCAACAACAAGCATGTCGTTGAGCATACACATGCAATCCAACCCATTCAACAGAGTCACCAAGGGGATGACAAGAAGAAATTCCAACTGGGGTTGAACATTTACTTCGGCAAGTTGATGTGCATTTACACCAACACACACTTGAAGATTAGCATGGACACTACGTATCAGTGTGTTGCCGGTTCAACTGTACCCAAGAAGACCATGCACATGTTAGTAGATGAGTTGGATGAAGGGGCCAAACCAATGCACTAGTTGCAATGGATGCAAGAGTTTGCTTCAGTAATATGTCACCATGAGGTGCATGCACACCATCACAGATGACCAAGCTTGGTATCAACTCACCACCTTCACCATCACAAGCATGTCAAAGAATTGGTCTCATCACAGCGGACTGAGTGTCAGTGATGTCTTGTAAGGCTTGTTCAAGTCATGTTGTCTCCCATGAGTACATGTGTATTGTAATGTTGAGTCATGTCAAGTGTAAGTCAAGTGTCAATGGTTGGATGTAACAGTCATAAAGTAGGTGAAGAGTCATGAGGGTAGTTGAACTATCACCAAGGGGAGTGTCAAAATTCACCCCACCCTTTGCTATAAATAGTCCCTCATAACTCATTGTATAGGATTTTGGTTAGCCAAGCGTCTACTAAGACTATCTTGGAGAAGGCTTGGACAGTATTATAACATGCCTTGGCTTTTCCATTGCACGGAGCTAGTACATCCCTTTGGAGGAGCAGGTGGATGTGGATGTAACGTTCTACTGTTGGGGCTACTAGGTTTACATGGATGTATTGTATGATTGTGACTTACACTTATTTATATAATAAAAGGCATCACATTTTCATGCATATGTTGTTAGTGTAATTGGACTACTCTAGTTTCCTTAATTATATATGTTGTTTAACTTACGTACTTGTGTATGAACTGATTTGTATGCAATTATATGAATCTTGTTTTTAATTTGTTGCATATGTTGTTAATGTTGTCACCGTCTGTGCTGACTGTCTGTCAGACATCAGACACACCTTTCACTTGAACCTTGCTATAACAACCGTCACACTCATCTCGGACTGATCCGTGAGTCTTGTACGTGTTATATTACCTTATATGATGTGATTGTCACATTCGAGTGGACTGATCCACTGGAAGCCGTGAATTTCCTTTGTGTTGTGTGTTCCTAGCCGAGTTGGGACTGATCCCTTTCCTGGAACTCACTCTCACCTCCTTCTCCTTTCAAAGTGTTGGAACCTCTCATACCCCTTCCTTGACTCACTGTATTAGTCACATCCTTGCTACTAACAGAGTTATCTTACTTTCCTTTGTGCGACATCGTGGTCAAGGCATTACCTTATGACCCACTACTAGGATTCCTACACCAAATGGTCTGAGGTCTAATTTGACTTCTTACTGGGGAGATCCCCTTGACATATTGGCGGGTCCAGCACCGTCAACATTTCTGGCACTAGAAGGAGGGCTTGATGACAAGTTGTGTCCTCTCATCCAATTTTGAACATTTTCATATCTTTCATGGAGTCTTACACTCTTCTTCCCCCGAGGTGTTTTTCGAATCGTGAAGATGTCTCCATCTCAGGGAAGCTTTTTGATCTCTTGTCCACTCACACATATGATGGTGAAGGAGAAGTGGCCTAGCCTGAGCACTTACATAACCTTCTTTCCATGATTCATGAGGAAGATGATTTTTTTGATGAACAAGCCAATTTGCTGCTTGCATACACACTTCGTGAATCTCCATTTCATTGGGTGCTCAACCTATCAGTTGACACCATGCACTCATTTGAGCACTTCTTTGATATTATTGAAGACATGTTCTATCATTTTGATCCAGACCATCTTAACTGGAAATTGTTACAACAATAAAGGGCTCCACATGAATCCACTATTGATTTTTGGCAGTGCTTCCATGACTTGTAAGAAGGCCGCAAAGAGGGGTGTTGCAGGGAAAGAGGAATTGTAAGAAGGATGCACAGAGGAGAGATGGAAGCATTGGAGACTCAAGGAAGAAGAGTGGCGACAAGTGTTCTTTGCAAGTGGAATAGAGGGGAAAAAGGGAGAACACATCAGAGAGTAATGAATGGATGGTAGCATAGAAGAAGAACAGTGTGAAGGGTTCACGCAACAAAGAAGAAAGGATGATGCCGACAAGTGGAGGGAAAGATGCAGGTTTGAAGAGCAGTTGAGGCGCAATAGGGAAAAAAACGTAGAAAACAAAAATTCAGTAGGAGTTGAATGCCTTAGAAGGGGCTAGTCCCTTAGATTTAAAAAAAAAAATTGAATCATAAATTTTTATCAAAAAAGTTATTGATTTAACAAAAAATCTATATGGAAAACCTAGATCTAAACTTTTAAAACCCTTAGACTGTAAAAATTATGAATAATATCTCTGCAAAGTGATATTGAGGCCAAATCTTACCCTCCATGGCCTAAATATGGCTTCAAACAAAGATTATCCTTTAGATTTGCAGCTCCAAAAAGAAAACACCCAAACGATATATACAATGATGAAATTAAAAACCCCAAAAACCTAGTTAGATAATTACAATAATTACAAATTGAAGTCTCTAATAACCCAAATCTATCATTATAATATACAATTTTTTTCGTTAATGTCAAAAGGAGGTGCTAGCCTGAAACCCTCATGCATCACAAAGCAAAAATCTTATAATAAGCCTGTAGCTAATTTAGTTGGGCTCTTTAGGAAATACATATCGAGAGTTGGCTAGTCGAACTGAAAACTTCCCCTAACACCCAGTGCTCTAACTCAAGATTTCCTTGCAAAAATCAATCCAACCATTAAAAATAAAGTAAGAAAATAATAATAAAATTTAGACAAATAGAGATACCTTCTATTACGTTCAAAATTAAAATTATTATTCAAACCCTAGCAACTGAGCAAGATATTTGTACTCAAATCACTCCTCAGAAGCTATCATCAATGTATTTAGAAAAAATTTTGCATGAAAAAAAAAAATCTCACAACATTCCCATGAAGAGTAACACCAACATAATTTAACCCCAAAGTCTTTCGTTATTATTTAGAAAAATATTACACTAGAGCTTCTTGCTAAGCACACGACTCAAATATCGAATCAATCGGCTAACAAATGACTTCCTATTTAAATATAAATCCTCCAACGGTTAGTTCGAGTGATCCTCGTTAAAGTAATCTTGACCTTTGATGAAGATCAAAATTTATTTTAATATCATCCATCAAAATATTTAATTTTTGAGGAAATTCGAAGTTTTTATTTAAATGCATTTTAATTAACTTAAAAATAGAATTTTGATTTATATAGGTACTACTAATAGCATTCAATAACTTAGTCCTTTGGGTGCCACACGAGTTTCAAGAGGGAGACAAGGTTTGGTTGCATTTGCAAAAGGAGCATCTTTTAAGGTACTTTTATAGCCTTTTTCCACCCTACTATGGACCTTACACCATCACCAAGGTTGTGGGTGGAAATGATTTTGAGTTAAGTATCCCCACCTTCCTTGGCCTACACCTAGTGTATTTAAAATTGGAGCACCTTTAGCCATACTTTCCACCATTATTGGACACATTAGAAATCATGAAGCAATTGACAGCGATGGAGCTCAACCCATATTACATTCAACAAGACATAATTGATTAAATCATGGAAACATAGAGTATGATTGCTCACCAACAAAGGATATGGTTGTATTAGGTTGTCAAAGTAGATATGTTGTTGCACTAAGGAAAATGATTCATCAAAGTCCAAGTTCAATAGAAGTTTTCACATCTCATGGAGGCACTCAATGCAATGGATACCATTGATCACTAAGGGGAGAGGACTGATCTAGGTGGATATCAATGTCCACCCACCTATTCCATTGGTTCACAACAACATTTTCTATTTTGTTAGTTTTTCTACAATTTATAGGTCTTAAAATTTTGGAATCATTATGAGGCCCTAAATGACATTTTTTAGGGAAATGGTTTGACATTAGTTGTAAAAAATCATCAATAGTCAGAAAATGTACTTCTCAAATAAAAAATTTCAAGTACATTATGCGTACCAAATGGAGGTTGTATGCAAAATTATGACCCTAGATAGTTTATGTTCCAACTTACCCCATCAGGGCCCATAAGCCTTTGGTGATTCATCTCCAAGGGTTGGATTTTTCGATGTTTAGATTTTTTCATTAATTCTTTGTGATAAAATTCAACAAAGGCATGTATCCATCACATGTCTTCTAAGAGATAAGCTATTACCATTTGAGCTAGTTTGTTTTCATTTTTCATGTATACAATTGCAATATTTCTTGTTTATTAATTGTTGGAAATATTGAGAGGAGGGGAGAATCAATATTTCCTTTTACAATGTTTATTTTACCAGTTAATATCACTTAATATAGAGCACAAAACGAACAATAACAAACTAATTTATTAATAATAACTAATGATTACTCCAATCCTCTTTACAAAAAATCAAATATAATAAATAGTTCAAGGCTCCAACCCTAGATAAAGACTCCAATATTTAAATCAACCACACTCCAACCTTGTGCTCCACCAAGCACCAACTTGGTCTTCTTGAGTACTCCAATCCTCTCAACTAGATTAGGCTCCAACCTAGTCTTCTTCACGACTCCAATCCTCTAGGGCTCCAACCCTATTCTTCTGTTCTTCACGATAGGTTTTATGGTTCTTTAATGCTTCAAAAAATATTTTGCAACAAACCCTGACAATATCTTCAAGTTCATCTTTAATAATTCCCTTAATTAATCTCCAAAGAATTTAGCTCATCAATGACAACTTTATCATCCACAGAAGGTGTCTCCAAGACTCTTCATGATACCTAAGTAGTCTTCTCCAATATCACTCCATCAAGATTTCAACAATGCATCTGGTCTTTATTAGAAATTTATATAGTGCAAAATTTCTTCAACTTATTTTCAAGGATGCTTCAAGGTCCTTCTCAAAGTCTACCGGCCTTAACCCTTCTCCAACATCCCACTCCTAAAATGTATTCATTAATACACAAAAAGAAAACTATTTGTATTCAAGGAATACTCATTAAATAATGTCTTCAAGTTTATCACTTGGTCAATTCAAATGACTGTCCAAATTAGGTTTGTACTAGGTCCTTAAAACTTGCTTTAAGCTTGCTACAATCTCAGAATAAACTTCTTAACATTTGTTTTTAAATCCTTCTCTAAGACTTTTTCTTCTATTTTTCTCCAAAGTGCCACAAAGGTAGCTCAATACAAAATTTCCAAATGTTCACCATTGTCCTTTGGCTATTCACAAGGCAATGGCCACAGATCCAATCCAATTGGTGTCACTGAATTGTTCTAATTGGCATCACGGGTCAGAAATA
The DNA here is from genome assembly GCA_000404065.3 of Pinus taeda. NCBI lineage: Eukaryota > Viridiplantae > Streptophyta > Pinopsida > Pinales > Pinaceae > Pinus > Pinus taeda. The sequence continues at coordinate 63,814 of APFE030948803.1, read as the reverse complement.
ATTGCCACGGGTTGGTACTAGTCTGAGTTGCAATGAGGCTACAAAATCTAAATTTTATGGAGTGGAATGTGTCTTTAAATAAGGTTGAGTAATCCTTCACATAAATGAGGGAAGAGCCATTGTTACAAAATTTTGTCCTCGAGACAGGTCCAAAGGATGTGTTACTTCAAGTTTAAAGGCTACTACAAGTCTATAATGAAATAATTTTAGGTTTGTAATAAAATATCCATAGAACCGCAAGAGTGAACCCACTGTAGATTTGCACAAGTATGGCATAGATTCGTAGAGAGTTTATTTAGGTTTCTTCATAGGTCCACAAAATTTATAACAAATATCCACTAAAAAAGGTCTACAAAAGTATTATTATTGATCTAGAACAAAGAATTTTCACAATTTCATAAGCTTCATAAATAGAAGTAAATTGAAACTTGAGTTGCTCGACCACAGGGCCGCCATCACCGGCAAGGTGCGTAAGCACAATCGGACTGCCCTTAGTTACTTATTTGAGAGGGGGGTTGCAATTCTTCTTTCTGTACTACATCTTCTTCTTATATATATCTTTGAATCAATTCATATGTCACTAAAGAAATTTTGAGGTATAAAATGGACCATCTAAGGAATATTATAAAATAATTGTGGAAACAATAAAATAAGATTAGATTACGTCATCAAGTTTTGGAGGGAAAAAAGAAAAAACTACCTTTTCAACTTGTATTTTCAAATTAACTCCCTACAATTTTACTCAAATTTCGAGCGAGAGCACTCATTGGATGAAGAATTTGATTTTTCATCCAAGGATTACCCATGTTTCATACTTTCGATGGACCTTACTACATGAAAAATCTTAAATACATGAAAAAATATTATTGCAATCACATTTTTCATGTATTTCACATTTTTCAGGGAGTAGGGTCCATTGAAAGTATGCAACATGGGTAATCCTTAGATGCAAAATTTCTCGCATCCAACGAGCACTCTTGCTCAAAATTTGAGTAAAATCATAGGGAGATAAGTTGACAATATGAGTTGAAAAAGTAGGTTTTTTATTTTTTTATTTTTTTTCTTTTTACATCAAAAATAGTGAATCTTCCCCCATGGTTGACATCATCATATTGAATCTTATTGGTTCTTATAAAGTTGATTTATGTTGTATATTTTGTTTTGAGGCCCATTTTTTACCTCAAAATTTCTCTAATGACTTGCTTGACTGAAGCTATTTTCCAAAATTAACGAGTTGGGCTTTATATTTATAATTGTTTTGATGTATATTCAAGTGACACATCTCTTGATCATGGGGCTGATTTATGGGCCGACTTATAGGCTGACTTGTAAGATCAGGCGTGTCCTTCAAAACCTAAGCACGAAATGACACTAGATTTTGCTCTGTTATTTCTCTGAGCTTATCATCTTCCTTCTTAATGTCCTCATGATCAAATACATTAGCTGCAAATGAATCGTCTAAAATTGAAATATTATTTTTAAATATCCACCATTCAAGTTATCCTACCCAATGCTTTTATGTAATATTTCCAAATAAATTTGCATTGCTATAATTTTTATTTTGTGAGAGACTATAACTATTCCAGTGGTTTTTCTAGATATAGTCAATTGCACCTAGCAATAAAAGTTGAGTAATTCATTTCCCTTTTATACATGCCAACATACGGTTCTCTTCACTCTCCATAGGCACGACATCTACAATATTAGGTGCGTTCTTCTCATGGAATCTCTGGAGCTGTGGAGAAAATATCTTCAAGTTATAAATCATATTTTGTAGCCATGGAACGTTGTTGTCATAATGTTTGTAACCTATTCCCACTTGTTTAATCTTCAATTCAAGACTAGTCACCAAGTAAGTAGAATTTTCTTTCAAGAACTTCACATGTCATTCAAATTATTTTGAACATTCATTTACAATGTCATTATATAATTAGGGTTCCATCATCTAGGGTAAGGTCTTATATACCTAGGGTTCCATCATTTAGGGTAAGAGCTTATATACTTAGGATTCCATCATATAGGGTAAGATATTCATTTACATCCTTCATTTAGGGCACATTAAGGGTTTCATTATGTAGTTAAGGAATATCACTTCATAGGGTTAGGGTTTCTCATCCATGTGCCTAAGAGGGTTTCATGGCAATATCACATTCATTCTTTCATCATTAAGCCATGTTTCAACAATCTAGGGCATGCAATCATATAGATAGGAATATATATAGTTAGGGTTTCATTAGAGCAAGGACTAGGGTTTTATGGATATTTTAGCAAGACTAGGGAATCATGTAGTGCTAGGGAATTTGACGTTTAGGATTTCTTCAACTTTATTAATTGCTCTAGGTTTGACTTAAACAATAAATTGAAATCATGTTTACTTAAGTGATTCTAGGATTAGGACATTATGTACATATGCACTTAGGGATTTCTCCTAGGGTTTCATGTTAGGGCATGCTTAAATTAGGCTTTAAGGCAAATTTCGTGCTAGGGTTTCTTGTAGTCATCATCCCCAATAATGACATCATCATATTGACATCATTGAAAAATTTATTCAACAGTCTCCCTCTTTGTCATTGTTGGGAATACTCTCCCCCTTTCAGTGTTCTCTCCCACTTTGACATCAATGGAAAATGGGGTTATTTTCCAGACAATGTCTTTCCATCAAGTACTCCCCCTATCATGCTTCTCTTTGTCTATGTCATCATGCTACTTCATCATACTCTCCCTTTCTTCTTCAAGGATAGTTCATCATTATGAGTATATCGATCCCCCTATCATCATGTTTCACTTTATGTCATAGATATGCTTCTAATTTCATAGTGTTTGACTTGTGCTCCCACTAATAGTATGCATGATCTTCTCAGTAGGGAGAATATTGGTAGAACATAATTTCTTCCTATGATTCCCACATATTATCAACAATAGGTATTGATGTCTTGAGCATTCAAGGCACATCCAACATGTTATTCTTCTAGTGTAACCTACTACTTTCTTTAAAACTTTGTAACTATCATTATATTGGATTGTATAAGAACCCACTTTAATTTGCAATCTCGAGATATATGTCCAACATTATGACATTTGAAGAATTTTGTTATGTACATGAATGAAGGGGCATAATTTCTTCCCACAATTTTACTCTTGGGATGTTAATAGGGATCCTTATATATGTCCTTATTATATTCCCTGTTAGTGTCAGTGTCTTCGCCACTGCCATCAGTGATCAAAATTACTGTTTCGCATTTCATACTAGGAGTCCCATTCTGATGAGGTTGCATTCCATTAGGTCATGGATCTACTGATGGTAGGATTCATTTCAGTTTTTCCCTCATGATACGTACTTGCTGACCTCCTTTCATACCTTTTAGTCAATGGTTTATGCTCATTTTCAGTCTATTTCATTAATTACATAAGGTTTTGCTCTCATTAGGTTTAGGGTTTCCTCCATGGTTAGATTTCATTGATTATTGCTAATAATGGTCAGCAAAGACATGAGGAGGTTAATAATGATCAGAAAAGTCAAAATTGGTTAATTTGTAAGCTTAATGAAGTTCTCACCTCAAACTAGTTTTGAGGTGAAAACAGAGCATTTGTATTTCATATTTAGATTTGATGTAATTTTATCATTCTCATATGTAATAAATAGTTCCATGCTGCTCTTGGTCACCCGATGATATGTCCAAGTACCTGCCACTGCAAAATTCAAAGAAACAAGCATCAGTCCACCTATCAAAAAGCCAAAAAGTCAAATATAAAAAAACAGAGTATTTCAAGACAGCAAATAGACATTATAAAGTGGGTTTGGAAAAATGAAAAATCAAAAGTTGAAAAGCTATATAAAGGTCATTCACATCTTGTGCCATCTCATTGTTGAAAGTTTAAATTGCTAAGGAAGAGTCAAAACGCGATTTTGAGCTGTTGTTGAGCAAGGAGAGGGAGTCACAACGTTTTTTGGAGAAATTTGCAGGCGCTACGCACCTGCCAACTGGCGTTGTGCATAGAAAGTGTGTTGCACACCCGGGATATTTGCATAGTGTTAAATTGCACAGGTGTTGCACATAGAAAGGGTGTTGCGCACCTGTCAAACAACTCCAAATCACTCCAAATTTCTTCAAACTGCCTCGAATCCTCAAGTTCATCCTCTTACAAGTAAGTGGATTGATCTTCCTTGCTGAAAAATGTTCTTGCACGAAGTATTGTTAGTCCTTCGCTCATAAAAATCAAAACCCTAGTGCACACTATTCACCATTACTGTCAAGGTTCATTTACTCACTGTTCATCAAGATTTACTCATCCATCTTTGCTATTGGTTCCTAAAATCCCATACACTACATATTAAAACCATACCCCCATATAAACCCTACCCTACATACACCCTATTCCCACACATAATCTCCCAAAATTATAGATTATTCCTAGAACTCTAGACCCCACATACAAAATCCTTCACTCCCTAAATCCCTTTCATATCCTCATTCAGCTCACCTATTTTCCTTTTTAAATCTCTTCATACTCATCTTCATTCACCCTTTTCCTTCATTCTACCACTAGTATTCACAGTCATCAAAACCAATGGAGAGGGATAGTGAGTATGAAACGAAGGAAGATACCCTTAGTGACAGTTCTAGGGAAAGAAATTTGTAGCAAAAGAAGCCTCACAAAGGGGGAAAGATAATTAGGGAGGAGCCCATTAGTTTGAGAGAATTTCTTGCTTTTACACTTTCCATCTCATGTTTCAAACATTAGGTCTCCATCATTTGTCGAGAAGTCATTCCAAGGAACAAGCCATTCATCATACATAAGGGTTGGTTTTTCTTCAAACTGTGTTTCTGAGCAATAAAAGATGAATTTTACAAAAGTGAGAGAGGTTTTTGTCCATCATTGACTCAAGAAGAAAAGCATCTTTAATTTTTTACACAAGTGTCATGGTTTTTGATAAATGTCAAAAATGCAGTTGCCTCAGGAGAGTTAATGCACCTTTGGAGCGACCTTGGGAAAATCAAGATTTCTCCTAGCGTGGTTGGCCAAATGACTTGCTTGATGAGCCATCATGAGCTAAAAAATATCTTTCCAATGAGCTATCATGAGCTCAGTTTGTAGTTGAGGAAGACCTTCAAAAGTTGACTACAACAACACTCTTCATTTAGGTAGCCTCATTTTGCACATCTTGACCCGTCTTGGGAGATTTTACTTTCGACAGAGAAAATGAACTTCAAATTGAAAAATTCAAGATGTTATGGAAATTTGACTCAACAATATTTCCAAAGGGTTATCCTGCACCCAATTTGGACATCGGGAAGGCGTCCAAAACTCAGTCTGAAAGTGGCACTGTGCATAGAAATTTTCAACACAGGAAATTGCACGTGTTGCGCTTTTGACTAGGGAACTTGTTGGAAAAATAGCTTGTATATCTGGATTCAGCATAAAAACATAAGCAAGCCTAGAAATTTTCAGCAAATTTGGAGAATATCTTGGTCACCTAAAGGTCAACAAACCATAAAAAAATGACCACTCTGCCACTTTTTGGACACACAGGAATCAGTCTTGGGAGATTCCACTTTGGAGGTGGCAAATGACCTCCAAATGCAAAAATTCAAGATGTTCCAAAAACTAGACAGGCATACCTTTCCAAGATGCCATCTTGGGCTCAATTTTGTTAAGGAGAAGGCCCCCAAAGCTAGGTTTGAAAAGGTGTTGCGCATAAGATGAATTTTGCTAGTTTTGCTCAAAAGTCAAAATTTCGCCTAGTTTTTCTACAAGTTGAATTTTACTCTCATTTTGGATGAATCTATGAATGTAAATGATGCTATTTTATGTAAATCTAATTTTAAAATGAATCTTTATGGTATATACATCATTTTGAGGTGGTTTGGGGGTAAATGAATCAGTTTCCTTGGTTTTAGAGGTAAATTGTTCCACCACCTATATTCTTGTTCTTAGTTTAGATATGGTTGAAACCACTCCTCTTCTCATGGATTTGACACCTAATTGCTATAATAGGTGGTTTGATGCCTATATTATGTACTTTCTTAGTCATTTGTAAAGGTTGGATTCTTGTGGATGCTTTGAGCTACATTGTACATCTCTACAACAGTTTGGCAAGGAAATATACCAGGATTTGCAACTATTTTTGTGGGATTCTTGTGGTAATGTGTTTTTGCATTGTTTCTCCTTCAGTCATTTAGTTTTTCTCTTGTGTTACATGTGCCAAAATCTATTTCATTCTTCTTAACTAAATGAATCAAGATAGATAGGTAGAATACATTGACAACAATGCTCTGCCTTGCGAATACATTTAGTTTTTGATGTTTTCAGCTGTTTGAAGAGGATTCATGACCTGTGCATGCCCTCCTCAGCCCTTCACCTGTCATAGACCTACCATATCACTCAATTCTAAGTGCTAAACCACCTACCTACCTCACCCCACAGAACACTCTACAATTCTGACTTGATTTCCCAGACCCAAAGCTTCCTGCTCCATTTGATCCAGCAACCAAAACCATCAAAATCAACCCAAAAACCATAGAGCTACTATACCTAGCCTAAAATTCATACTCAATTCAGTCATCTCAATTGAGATTGATAAGGAGAGAGCCCTCTCTCGACCTGGTAGGGCTAGCTACCAGGTTAAGTTTGGTTTGTGTTTATCCTAGGATTGCCTCCCTTCAACCCAAGGTTAATCTAGGCTCTAACATAGTGGAAACCATACTGGGGAACGTAGTGTTATGTTCCTCAGCAAAATGTATCAAGTTTAGATCTGATTGTTGATGGTGGATAAAAATTAGACACCGAAAGGCTAAAATCATTCACCTGTCGACTCCAAATTAGTTTCGAGATTAGATCCAAGGACTCCACTGGAGCATGAACCTGACTAGCAGAAACATGAAAGGACAATATGGAAAGATAAGGTATTCAAGTTGTAATTTCATCCAAGACATTATGTTCTTTGTTATAAATTATTTCTTCTCGTTTCCTGAGAATTTCAAGAAGGCTTTATGAAGTATAGTATATTTGAGAAAATAGCCTAGACTTGCATTTGAATTTTTCCCTTTGAAGATTGCAAATACCAAATACTCACATGCCTTTGATCTTGACCAAGGCCCTTCTTCTGAATCTTAAGATGATTGTCTTCAAACTGATGAGTCTTAAGAGACCAAGACTGATTCTGCTCCTTCTGTACATACTCCTACACCTTGTAAATTTCCAGATCACTACAAACCTCTGATTTTACCTCCTATATCCCATGCTTTCCCTAAAAATCATTACCTATATCTACCAAGATTTGATGGTGAATGTGACAACCTCACTGCTAAGAGACATGTACTGAATTTTGAGTCTTCTCTCGACCTTTTTGAATTTGATGAAGAGGATGTCAGTATTAGGCTTTTTTCTCTTTCTTTTGAAGGCAAAGTCAAGAGTTGGTTCAAAGCCTTGCCTAATGCGAGCATCTCAGATTTCCAGCAGTTCGTCAAAGTTTTCCTCGACGAGTGGATGATCAGACAAAACCCTTTCTTGATTCTAGAAGAGTATAACCAGATAAAGAGACAGCCAAGGGAGACAATACAACAATTTTCTGCCAGATTTAACCAAATCTATTTTTTGATGCCAATTACTATAAGACCTCCCCTTGGATTTTCTCTCTTACACTACCCGGATGCCTTTGATCTGGAAATGGAGTTTCAGCTAAGAGAAAGGAACCTAGCAACACTTGGAGAGATGCAAAACAATATAGTATATGCAGAGGCTAATTTGCTAATCAGAAGGAAAAAGTTGAAGGAAGAAGAGATGAAGAACATAGATCCAGAGAAATCGACATCTTTAGAGGTAAAGCTTGACATTTTGGTAAGTGCAGTGGAAGAGATGATGCAAAATATCACCACAGGAAGTTAGTATGATGTTCAAGACCATGGCTCGTTGATTGAAGAAGAACAAGTGGCTCATCTAAACTATTTCCTTTCTTATCCCAGTTGTCATAGATCTGATAGTGATTGTTTTATCAATCATCTTGCAGAAGAGAGATCTGTTGATATGACATGTATGCTTGATGATGTGTTTTATACTGATGATCTACCCCAGTTCGATCAGTATGATGATGATTGTGTTCTCCAAATAGAAGCTAGTTTTGCAGACAAATCAACAGTTGGTTTGTGGAAGGAGGAAGCTCACTTTCAGCAGTTCGAGTACAATGATCAGCCATTACATATCAGCTATGGAAGTGAGGAGGAAAGTGCAGTAAATGTTGAAGTAAGTGAAGGATCTGCCTTTTTTTTTGCATTTCAGTTCATTAGAGACAACTTTCATGCAATCAGAAATCAACCATCGATAAGTTTTGATCTGGACCATCTAGAGGGCAATGAGATCCTTGTTCAAGACTTTTCTTATCTAGATTTGTATCCCCTGAATGCCATTGATTTTCAAGTTGCAGATGAAGACTTGGAAGCTAGAAAATATGATCAAATGATGCAAGATGATTGCATACCATTATTTTTTGAATCATTTCAGTTTTTGAATGGAAATTTGCATAGTACATCTTCAGTAAAGGATGAGTAGCTTGTAGAATTCCATGTAATCTCATTAGAACCAATAGAAAATGGGTTGCAACAGTCTTTTCAAGTTTTTCACGATCTAATAGCTGATGTGTTGGATGATGTCTGCGGTCAAATTCCTTCTCCATTAGCTAATTGTGAGCTTGAAAAGAATATTGATACAAACATGATCCGGTAGTTGGTTTCTTTGTCATTTTTAGCAGGAGTCTCGTCACAATGCTCAGATGAAAGTTTACATTCATGGTATGAGGAGAAGCAAAGTAATCCATTGGATGAGCTAAGTTCCAGTGCACATGAATTTCAAGATCCTTATGCAGTATTTTTGGAGACGGATAGAGAATCCATATTATTCAATGGATCTATTTACAAGTTTTCATGGAAGTTGCCTTTCAGTAGTTCTCTCTTGTTGTTCATAAGAAAGTGCTTGCGGAGAATTCAAATAACAGCTAGAATACTTGGTTACGTTGGTTGTTTCATTTCTCTTGATTAGGTGATGAATGGAAAGTTAGAGTAGATTTTACTAAATAAGCTCCATTTTGAGCATATTTTCCAGTTCGTCAGTTGTGTTTTAGTATTGAGTCGGTTTCAATTCAGTTTGGGTCTTTGATTCATCAGTATTCAGTCATGTAATTTTAGTTTGAGATTTTGACTCCATGCGCAATGGATAAGGCTACTTGGTCTACGGTGTTCTTAGCACCTCCAAGGAGCTACCATCCCCATTGGAGCCAATTTTAGTGTCAGTATCTTCGCCATTGCCATCAGTTATCAAAATTACTCTTTTGCATTTCATACTAGGAGTCCCATTCTGATGAGGTTGCATTCCATTAGGTCATGGATCTACTAATGGTAGGGTTCATTTCAATTTTTCCCTCATGATATGTACTTGCTAACCTCCTTTCATACCTTTCAGTCAATGGTTTATGCTCATTTTCAGTCTATTTCATTAATTACATAGAGTTTTTCTCTCATTAGGTTTAGGGTTTCCTCCATGGTTAAATTTCAGCGATTATTGCTAATAATGGTCAGCAAAGACATGAGGAGGTTAATAATGATTAGAAAAGTCAAAATTGGTTAATTTGTAAGCTTAATGAAGTTCTCACCTCAAGCTAGTTTTGAGGTGAAAATAGAGCATTTGTATATCATATTTAAATTTAATAAATGGTTCCATGCTGCTCCTGGTCACCCGGTGACATTTCCAAGTACCTGCCACTACAAAAGTCAAAGAAACAAGCATCAGTCCACCTGTCAAAAAGCCAAAAAGTAAAATATCAGAAAAGTAGAGTATTTCAAGACAGCAAATAGACATTATAAATTGGGTTTAGAAAAATGAAAAATCAAAAGTTGAAAAGCTATATAAAGGTCATTCACATCTTGTGTCATCTCATTGTTGAAAGTTTAAATTGCTAAGGAAGAGCCAAAACGCGATTTTGAGCTATTGTTGAGCAAGGAGAGGGAGTCACAGTGTTTTTTGGAGAAATTTGCAGGCACTGTGCTCCTAGTAGTTGGCGATGTGCATAGAAAGTGCGTTGCGCACATGGGAGATTTGCAAAGTTTTAAATTGCACAGCCATTGTGCATAGAAAGGGCATTGCACACCTGTGTGAGGGCGTTGTGCACCTGTCAAACAACTCCAAATCACTCCAAATTTCTTCAAACTGCCTCAAATCTTCAAGTTCATCCTCTTACAAGTAAGTGCATTGATCCTCCTTGCTGAAAAGTGTTCTTGCATGAAGTCTTGTTGGTCTTTTGCTCATAAAAATCAAAACCCTAGTGCGCATTGTTCACCATTACTGTCAAAGTTCATTTACTCACTGTTCATCAAGGTTTACTCATCCATCTCTACTATTGGTTCCTAAAATCACATACACTACATATTAAAACCCTACCCCCATATAAACCCTATCCTACATACACCTTATTCATAATCTCCCAAGATTATACACTATTCCTAGAACCCTAGGCCCTACATACAAAATCCTTCACTCCCTAAATCCATTTCATATCCTCATTCACCTCACCTATTTTCCTTTTTAAATCTCTTCATACTCATCTTCATTCACCTTTTCCTTCATTCCACCACTAGTATTCACAGTCATAAAAACCAATGGAGAGGGATAGTGAGTATGAAACAAAGGAAGATACCCTTAGTGACAGTTCTAGGGAAAGAAATTTGTAGCAAAAGAAGCCTCACAAAAGGGGAAAGGTAATCAGGGAGGAGCCCATTAGTTTGATAGAATTTCTTACTTGTCCACTTGCCATCTCATGTTTCAAACATCACGTCTCCATCATTTGTCGAGAAGTCATTCCAAGGAACAAGCCATTCATCATACATAAGGGTCGGTTTTTCTTCAAACTATGTTTATGAGCAATAAAAGATGAATTTGAAAAAATTGAGACATTTTTTTTCCATCATTGACTCAAGAAGAAAATCCTCTTTTAGTTTTTACACAGGTGTCATGGTTTTAGATAAATGTCAAAAATATAGTTGTCTCAAGAGAGTTAATGCACCTCTGGAGTGACCTTGGTAAAATAATGATTTATCCTAGCCTAGTTGGCCAAATTACTTTCTTGATGAGTACAATGATAACTCGACATAAAGAGATTTCCAATGAGCTATCATGAGCTCAATTTGGAGTTGAGTAAGACCTTCAAACATTGACTGCAACAACACTCTTCATTTAGGCAACCTCATTTTGCACGTTTTGACCAGTCTTGGGATATTTGACTTTTGATAACACAAATTAACTCCAAATTTAAAGATTCAAGATGTTCTAGAAAGTATACTCAACAATATTTCCAACAAGCTATCATACACCCAATTTGGACACCATGAAGGCCTCCAAAACTTGGTCTGAAAGCGGCGTTGTGCATAGAAATTTTCAACACAAGAAATTGTAATGGCATTGCGCTTTTGAATGGGGCACGTTTTGGAAGAATGGCTTGCATATTTGGATTCAGCATAAAATAATAAGAAAACCTAGAATTTTTCAGCAAATTTGCAGAATATCTTGGTCACCTAAAGGTCAAAAAACCATCAAAAAATGACCTCTCTGCCACTTTTTGGACACACAGGAAGCAGGCTTGGGAGATTCCACTTTTGAGGGGACAAATGACCTCCAAATGAAAAAGTTCAAGATGTTCCAGAAATGAGACAGGCAGACCTTTCTACCAAGCCATCTTGGGCTCAATTTGGTTAAGCGGAAGGCCCCCAAAACTGGGTTTGAAAAGGCATTGTGCATAGGATCAATGGCATTGCGCATAGGATGAATTTTGCCAATTTTGCTCAAAAATCAAAATTTCACCTAGTTTTTCTACAAGTTGACTTTTACTCTTTTTTTGGATGAATCTATGAATGTAAATGATGCTATGTTATGTAAATTTAATTGTAAAATGACTCTTTAGGGTAGATACATCATTTCGAGGTGGTTTGGGGGTAAATGAATAAGTTTCCTTGGTTTTAGAGGCAAGTTGTTCCACTGCCTATATTCCTTTTCTTAGTTTAGATATGGTTGAAACCACTCCTCTTCTCATGGATTCGACCCCTGATGGCTAGCATAGGTGGTTTTATGCCTATATTATGTACTTTCTTAGTCATTTGTAAAGGTTGGACTCTTGTGGATGCTTTGAGCTACATTGTACATCTCTACAACAGTTTGGCAAGGAAATATACCAGGATTTGCAGCTATTTTTGTGGGATTCTTGTGGTAATGTGTTTTTGCATTTTTTCTCCTTCAGTCATTTAGTTTTTCCCATGTGTTACATGTGCCAAAATCTATTTCATTATTATTAACTAAATGAATCAAGATAGATAAGTAGAATACATTGATAACAGTGCTCTGCCTTGGGAATACATTTAGTTTTTGATGTTTTCAGCTATTTGAAGAGGATTCATGACCTGTGCATGCTCTACTTAGCCCTTCACTAGTCTTAGACCTACCATATAACTCAATTCTAAGTGCTAAAACACCTACCTACCTTGCCCCACAGAACACCCTGCAATTCTGACTTGATTTCCCAGACCCAAAACTACCTGCTCCATTTGATCCAGAAACCAAAACCATCAAAATCAACCCAAAAACCCTAGAGCTACTATACCTAGCCTAAAATTCATATTCAATTCAGTCATCTCAACTGAGATTGACAAGGAGAGAGCCCTCTCCTAACCTGGTAGGGCTAGCTACTAGGTTAAGTTTGGTTTATGGTTATCCTAGGATTGCCTCCCTTCAGCCTAAGGTCAATCTAGGTTCTAACATTCCCTACAATTATTTTCCATGTGCCCAAAATTTTTACAAGAGTGACAATAACCAAAAAAAATAGTACAATGCCTAGAAAATGAGGATCGTCTTGACCCACTTTTGAATTTGTTATGACTGGAATTTCTTTGATGATTCTCATTGCTTCTTGCATTTATGAGACCATATTCATATCTTCTTGTAATAAATTTTCTTCCAATGTCATTTTGACTCCTCTCCTTGCTTCTAAAAGAACTAGGAGCTTTAGCATTTTCAATCTTATCTATATTCTTGTTTTTATGAATTTTAAGCCTTTCATCACTTTTGCTAGAAGAATCACCTGCATATTCAAGACCTAATTTGTCAAAGGGAGATCATTGATGGTTGAGAATGTCATCCAAGTCTTGATAAATATTCATGTTCATGTTCAACAAATCAACTTCTTTCTTTAGAACGACAATTTATTCTTTCATCTTCTCACACTTTTCATCCTTTTTTTCCAATTGACTCTTTGCTTCTTCCTTTATCCTTCTTGCTTCATTTGCTTCAATTTTAAGAGAGGTGATATTTGATTTAAATAATAAAATATATTCATCTTTTTCTTTTAGTTGACATGCCATGATTTTTGTTTCCTTCTCTTCTTCATCAACATGTCCTTTGAGGGGGACCAATTGTTCCTTCAAATTCTTGACTTCAGCTCATTGTATTTGTTTATTTTCTTCTTCTAGCTGAGATTTTAGAGAAGTGACCTATTCTTTATGTTGACCAATTTTTTCTTCAAATTTACTCAAGTCCTCAAATCTTTTTTTTAACAAAAGTCTTTCCCTTTTCTCTACTTCTTCGAGCTGCTTGGTCAAAACAATGACTTCTTCAATGCGTCTCTTCTCATTTTGATGCAATTCTACCTTAATCTTGTTGAGATCCTCATATTTTTCTTGTACTAGATGTCTTAAAACGACAAATTCCTCCTTTATCTTGTTAAGGTCATGATCAACATATATTATTTCCTTATTTAGTTCCTTATTTTCTTTTTTAAAACTGCTTATCTCTTTTAGGGTAGCTACAAGCTTTGTCTTGATATCTATTTCAATCTCAACTTCATATATCTCTTCATTATCTTCCTTTATGAAATTGGTGCCTTCATCTTTTCTTTCAATTATCCTCTCTAGTTCATCTTTGCGCCTTTTTCCATCATCTTCTTAATCAGAGGTCATGACCAACAATCCTTTTGAGTGAAAATCTTGAAGATTCTCCCAAAGCTCTTTTGTTGATGAACATTTCTACATTTTTTCCTTTATAGGATTTAGTAGACCACTCAAGATTGATTTTATAGCTTTTTTATCAAACTCTTTTGAATCCTCTGAGATTTCGATAGACACTGAATTCCATACCTCAAATCCTTGAGCCATCAAAAATAATTTCATTCTTTATCTCCATGCCTCATATTTTGTCCCATTTAACAACAAAGCTTTCCAAAATTGATTTTCTTTTGTTTTCATAGTTTAACACTACAACAAAATAGGCAATTTGCGCCAGATTCAGCACCAAATTTTAGTGTATTTTTTTTCTAATTGGGATGAGCATCCTGGTGCTAAACCTAACTCTATTGTACAATTTTTAAAGTGTCATTTTTTGTGCCATATTTTTCATCCTTTTTTACCCAAAATTTTGCATCCCTTTTTGCTTCAGATTTTGTGTTCAATTTTGCACCACTTTTTGAATCTAGTTTTGCACCTTGTTTTACAACAATTTTTTCTTCCAATTTTCACTAAGATTTACATCTAGTATTATGACAGGTTTTGCTTCTAGTTTTGTGCCAATTTTTGCCTATGTTTTTGCCTCGTTTTTTGCTTCCAATTTTGTTCCATTCTTTGCTTCTAGTTTTGCGCTCATTTGCATTGGGTTTTACACCATATTTTGCATTCAAATTTAGCACCATTTTTTTCATCTAATTTGTGTCAATTTTTACATCTAGTCTTACACCAATTTATTCTTCTAATTTTATACCTTTTTTGCACCTTTTTTTCCTCCAATTTTGTGCCATATATTGAATATGATTTAGCACCAAAATTTTCATCGCTTTTGTGCCCATTTTTGTATCTTGTTTTCCATCACTTTTTACATCCACTTTTGCATTTGATTTGTCTCCCTTTTTTGCACCATATTTTGCATCATTTGTTGCATCCAATTTTGCATTGTTTTTAACACC
>APFE030948803.1:12493-32415 GCA_000404065.3 Pinus taeda | reverse complement strand
ACCCAACCAAGATACAAGTAATTTGGGATTGGCCAGCCCTAACCACTCTAACATAGATCCGCAGTTTTTTGGGTCTTGACAATTTCTACCACAAGCTCGTGTTGGGGTTCTCTCATATCACTTGGCCTTTAAGTCAAGTCACCAATGATGGAGCAAAAGCAAAGGATTTTTGGCCTAAAACCCAACAAGAATTTTCCAAGTTTAATCATACCCTTTACTTTGCACCGGATCTCACATTACCAAACCTGCAACAACCATTTGAGATTGAGACATATGCCACCGAATATGCTATTTGTGTGATTCTTACTCAATATGGGCATCCAATGGATTACCATAGTGAGACACTTTCAAACACATTTCAAAAGTATCCCACTTAGGAGAAAGAAATGTATTCCATTTTGTAGGTATGACGTCAATGGAAGCATTACATTCTGGGTAAGGAAACAATCATCCACATAGACCACTGACCCCTACAGTTCATTCATATACAAGGGAAGTTGTGGAACAATCACCATAAAAAATGGTCAACCTACCTGTAACAATTCCATTAGAAAATTAAGTATAATAAGGGAAGCACAAATAATTTCATTGATTGCCTCAGTCGAGAACTGGTCATGGTGTTGATCATGGTGCTCGACTCCTATGGGCATGAGACTTTGGGGTGGCCACATCTTTACAAGAGAAATCCAAAATTTTGCAGCACATACTAGACACTCCTGGAAGGGAAGCAAGTTCCAAATTTTCACCTTCAAGGTGCACTGTATGCCACCTAGGACACATCTGTGTTCCTTCAAGCAAGCATGCCAATATGATTTGGGAGGCGCATTATACTCAGGTCACTATACATTTCAGAGTAGAGAAAATAGTGGCGGTATTGCAGAAGTATCTTAATTGGTCGAAACTTCGTCAGGATGTTGGGAAGTACATTAGATCCCACGCCATTGCCAAACCAACCATCAAGAAGAAAGGCCTATATACTCCTCTACCTACTCCTAGTCGGCCTTGGGAATATATCTCCATGGATTACATGCTGGGCCTTCCTTCTACTAATAACGACAAGGATTTCATTTTCGTGGTCATCGACAGATTCTCTAAGATGACCATCATGGCGGCCTGCTAGAAGAGTATCACAACAAAGGCCACTGCTAATCTCTTCTTTGAGCAAGTGTGGGTACACTTTAGGATCCCACAATCCATTATCTCATATCAGGACAATATATTCCTGAGTGCATTTTGGTCAAGTCTCTGGTCGATGCTGGATACAAAAATTTCTAACTCCACGGCTTTCCATCCCCAAACTAATGGCCAAATAGAGGTTGTCAACAAGATGATCGTACACATTTTGTGCATGTACAACTCGAAGCATCCACACACATGGGATGAAAGTCTCCCCTATGTCCAACACAACTACAACAGAGCTCTCCACAGCTCAACAGGCCACAAACCCTTTTAGGTAGGGCTAGGATTTCATCCATTCTGTCCCATTAATGTGGCCATGCCATTTGCATCCACTCACATAGATTCGACTCACGTTCAGTATGAATCTGAAAGGGCTAACAAATTCATTGATTGCATTCAACAAATATGCTAGTAGGTCCATGATATATTGGACAAAGCCAATGCTAAGTACAAGCAGGACATGATTAGTATCGAGTTTCACATAAGTTATAGGTGGGTGACAAAGTTGCCTACATTTGCAGAAGGAGTGCCTCACTGGACCCCACTGAAATTTTTTCCTACTACAATATGGGCCATACATGATCACCAAGGTTTTCAGTGACAATGCCTTCGAGATTTGCATCCCATTGTTCCTTAGTTTGCACCCAATGTTCAATGTAGAGCACCTTCGATCATACTTTCCACCATTGTTGGACACATCCGACATTGCAGAACAACTCACACCAATAGAGCTCAACCCAGATTGCATGGAACATGCCACAACTAATCAGATCATGGACACACATATCAACAACACAAACCAACAAAGGATATAACTATATCGAGTTTTCAAAGTAGGCCAAGTCCTTCACTAGGGCATGTGGTTCACTAGGGACTAGGTTCAACAGAACATTCCTCACCTAATGGAGGCTTTTCACATAATGGAGACCATTCCTTCCTAAGGGGGGGAATGATCTAGGTGGATATTGGTGGCCACCCACATATTCCACCTAGACCATCGAGTCAATTTCATTTATTTCCTTGTTTATTTCATCATTTACTATTTTTAACAGTTTTTTGAGTCCTGAACTTCTGGAGAAATTTACACCCCCTTAACGACATTTTTTTGAGCTCTGTTGTAGGCCCATAGCTATAGGAAAGTGCCTATGGTGAAACCTGTAGTAATCGGAGAGACCTTTCCAACAAGGTATTGTATGTGCCAAACAAAGATAATATGACCAAGTTACGACCCCAGGAAGTTGGCTGCCCAACTAACCCCAACAAGGCTTACAAACTCTTGTCGTTACATCTCCTAGGGTTAGGGTTTTGGTTTTTTAGGGTTTTATCATGTTTTTCAATAATAAATAGTCCCTTGAGCCTCGTTGTAACACAGTCTAGAGGCATGTAGCTGCCACATCTCTTCTTAGAGATAAGCTACCATCGCTTGAGCTAGCTTATTTCCATTTTGTTTATAAGCATAATTCAGTATTTGTCTATTAATGAAATGAAGTGTTTTTCTACTGAATATCTGTATTTATGATTATATATTTAATTTTTTACATTCCTATTTAAGTTAGGATCAAATGGATGCAACAGAAGCAGATGCAAACGTAGATACAAAACAAGACACAAAATTTGATGCATAAACCTGACACAGAAGTGGATGCAATATTTGATGCAAAATAGGATGGAAATGGGGATGAAAAAATGGAAGAAAACGTGGGTACAATAGTAGATTCAAAACATTCGGCAAATTGTGGCACAACAAAATTGAATTTAAAAGTGGATGCAATTATAGACGTGAAAAAAGAAGCAAATTTTGATGCAAAAATGGATGCAAAAGTGGATGTAAACATGGGTGCAATAGTGGATGAAACATTGGATACAAAAGTGGATGCAATAGAAGTTGATGCAAAAAAATATGAAAAACTTGATGCAAAAACTGACGCAGAAGTGGACACAAAAAATGATGCAAAAATAGATGCAAAATTAGAAGTAAAAGTGGGTGCAAAGGTAGGCGCAAATTGTGGCACAACAAAATTGGATGTAATAGTAGACACAATAATGGATGTAATAGAATATGTAAATGTGGATGCAGAACAAGATGCAAATGTGGATGTAACAAAAGTAGATGAAAAACTAGTCACAAACCTCGACGCAAAACTTGGCGCAAAGGGGGATGCAAAAATGGATGCAAAAAAGGAAGAAAAAGAGGATGAAAAAATGATGCAAAAGTTGATGCAAGTGTAGGCGCAAAATAATGGATGCAATAGAGGATGCAAAAGTAGATGAAACAAACTTAGGTTCCAAACTTGATGCAAAACTAGCACAAAACTTGGTGCAAAGGATGGCACAAAACTTGGTACAAACCTCATGCAAAACTTAATGAAACACTTGATGCTAAACTTCGTGCAAAACTCAGTGCAATTTTTGCATCAAGGTTTGCACCATATTCAATAGGAATTTACAGGGTAAGGTCCTCAGACAGAACACCAAAGGACACCGCTCACAAATAAATCACAGATCAATACATCAGTATTCTTGACATGGTTAAAACCCTCAAAGAGGGAAACAGTCCACGACCTGAGCCAACGTGGCCACTTCAGGAAATTTATTAATAAAAGAATGCAAATTTACATAAGCTTATCTCATGAACAGTTACCCTACAAATGACCCTCCATGCTCTTTAAATAGAGATCATGGACCAATCGGGTGTTAATCCAGGGATCAAGCGTTGGTAATACCGAGGAGAGAATGAACCGTTGGATCACTACATATCATGACTGTCGAATTGTAAGTTACAAGAGTGCATAGTAAAGAAACACACTTTAACTAACTCTACAATAGACCAAGTTATACTTAACTATTTCCTATGTGTCGGAATATCCTAACAAAATGGG
The DNA here is from genome assembly GCA_000404065.3 of Pinus taeda. Classification (NCBI taxonomy): domain Eukaryota; kingdom Viridiplantae; phylum Streptophyta; class Pinopsida; order Pinales; family Pinaceae; genus Pinus; species Pinus taeda. The sequence continues at coordinate 28,357 of APFE030948803.1, read as the reverse complement.
CTCTAAACGCAAAAAGGAAGAAAATAGGGATTCTAATCACAAGGTTTTTTTGTAGTGTAAGAAGAGAAATATTTAGAGGGAGTGGAGGATTTCTTCCTTTTATTTTCCATTTTTGTTCTAAGGATCTACCTTCCACCTATTAGGCCGAGACTAAAGGTACTGAATCTAATACCAATTGTTGGAAATATCGAGAGGTGGGGTGAACCAGTATTTCCTTTTACAATTTTTATTTTACCAGTTAAGATCACTTAAGATAGAACACAAAATTAACAATAAAAAGGTAGTTTTATTAATAAGAATTGACGAGGACTCCATTCCTCTTTAAAACAAATGAAATACAATAAACATTTCAAATCTCCAACCCTATATGAAGACTCCAATATTCAAATCAATGAGGCTCCAACTTGTATTTCAAGGATCCAACCTTGTGGTCCACCATGAACCAACTTGGTCTTCTTGAGGACTCCAATCCTCTTAAATAGCTTAGGCTCCAACCTCGTATTCTTGAGGACTCCAATCCTTTAGGGCTCCAACCCTATACTTTTGTTCTTCAAGATAGGTTATATGGTTCTTAAAGGCTTCCAAAAATCTTTTGCAACAAGCCCTCATAGTATCTTCAAGTTCTTCTTCAATAATACCCTTAATTAATCTCCAAAACATTTAGCTCATCAACAATAACTTTATCATCCACAAAAGGTGTCCCTAAGCCTCTTCACGATACCTAAGTATTCTTCTCCAATATCACTCCATGTGGACTTCAACAATGCATTTGGTCTTTATTACAACTTTATATAGTGCAGAATGTCTTCAACTTATTTTCAAGGATGCTTCAAGGTCCTTCTCAAAGTTTATTTCCCTTAACCCTTCTCCAACATCCTCCTCCTAAAATGTCTTCAATAGTATACATAACAGAAAACTATTTATCTTCAAGAAAAACTCGCCAAATCTTGTCTTCAAGTATGTCACTTGGTCACTTCAAATGACTATCCAATTTAGGTTTGTACTAGGTCTTCAAAGACTACTTTAGGCTTTCTTCAATCCTTCTCTAAGATGTGTTCTTATATTTTTCTCAAAAGTGTCACAAATGAAACTCAATACAAAATTCCCAAAATTCTGCCACCGTCCTTTGGTTATTCGCAAGCTTATGGACACATATCCAATCCAATTGGTGTCACTGAGTTATTCTAACTAATGTCATAGGTCTAAAATAATTCCCACAGGTTTGTACTAGTCCAATTTGTAGAATGTATATTTAAATAATGTTGAGAAATCCTTCACATCAATGATGCTAGAACCATTGTTACAAAATTCTTTCCTCAAGACAGGTCCAAAGGATGTGTTACTTTGAGGCTAGATGCTACTACAAATTTAAAATGAAATCACTATACGTCTTCAATAAAATCTCCATGGAATTTCAAGAGTGAACCCAATGTAGAATTGCAACAAGTATGACACAGGTCCGCAGAGAGTTTCTTTAGGTACCTTCACAGGTCCAAACAAACTATAATAAAGAGCCACTAAAAAAGGTTTGTAAAAGTATTATTAATGATTTGGAATTAAGAGTTTTCACAAGTCTATAAGCTTTATATATGAAATTCTTCTTCTTACACTTTGTCTTCTTATATATCTTTGAATCAATTGATTTCTACTTGTTTGGCTTAAGTTATTTTCCAAAATTGAGGAGTCAGACTTTATATTTATAGTTGTTTTGATGTATAGTGAAGAGACACGTCTCTTTATCATGGGGCAGATTTATGGGTTGACTTGTAGGTAAACCTGTAGGATCATACATGTCCTTCAAAAAATGAGCACAAAATGACACTAGCTTTTTCTCTACTATTTGTCTAAGATTCTCCTATTCCTTCTTAATTCCCTCATGATTAGATACATTAGTTGTAGATGAATCATCTAAAATTGAAATATTATTTTTAAATATCCAACATTCAAGTTATCCATCCTAGTGTTTTTATGTAATATTTCCAAATAAATGTGCATTTGTTGAATTTGTATTTTGTGAAAGACTGTAATATATTCCTATGGTTTTTCTAGATATAGTTAATTTCACCTAGCAATAAAAGTTGAGTAATGCATTTCCCTTTTATACATGCCAACATAGGGTTCTCTTCACTCTTGGTAGGCATATGCTCTACAATATCAGGTACCTTCTTCTCATGGACTCTTTAGACCCATGGAGAAAATATCTTCAAGTTCTAAATCATCATTTACCGCTATGGAACCTTGTTGTCATCATGTTTGCAACTTACTCCCACTTGTTTAATCTTCAGTTTAAGACCACTCACCAAGTAAGTAGAATTTTCTTTCAAGAAATTCACATGTCATTCAAATTATTTGAACATGAATTTAGGACTTCATTATATACTTAAGGTTCTATCATCTAGGGTAAGAGTAGTTATAATTAGGGTTCCATCATCTAGGGTAACAACTTCATTTACATCCTTAATTTGGGGCATGTCAAGGGTTTCATTATATAGCTAAGGAATATCACTTCATAGAGTTAGGCTTTGTCATCCATGTGCCTAGGAGGGTTTTATGGTAATATGATTTGAATTTGATAATTATATTGTTTTTCATCCATTTCGATGAATTTGGAATGGAAAAAATGGAGGAACCATCTCATGGGATCATTTTTACTAGCAGGACTCAGTTTGGCAAAATGGGGTCTGAAACCTTCCAAGAGTGATTTGAAGATACAAATGAAATGTTTTGGGGGTAAAATTTTTCCCCTTGATGGAGCACCTTTCCATTCTATTTTACACATAGAGAGATTTCCAACGGCACAAGAATTGCGTCATTCAGAGTCCGTATGCAAAAGTTATGCCACTTAGAAGTTTACCTTCCTATTTTCACACCTATAGTTCGGAACGATGCCACGTCAGCCCCCATTATTCATGGAAAAGGGACTACCCACGTGTTTTTGATGTAAAAGACTCTAGGAGATACTATATTGTAACTCTAGTTAAGAGTTGATGTTAATTTTAGGTATGTTCTATGCTAGAGCAATTTATTTCAATTTCTTTTCCACATTAGCAATCACATCAACATAAAATAAACTGTAGATAGAACATAAATATAAATAGTAGAATACAAGCCAAGACAAGAGGACACAAGATGTGGCACTAGCTAGGGGACAAACCCTAATGTGGGGAAACCATTGATCAATTCTTCTTTTATGTTCTTCAAAGTTTAGCAGAGAAAGTGAGAGAGAGATAGTACATTTACAATAGAAGTCAATAACTTTGAATTTTGATATCGGCATGAGATCAGTTGAAGAGATATTGCTTCAACTGACTCTCTAAGGTTACTCATTTACCTATCATGGTGCTGCATCTCATCTATTTACTGCAAATTACCCTGTGACACCTTTTTGTACTGTCACATGTGTTGAACCTTGATGACTAAGCTTCTCTCATCTTCATGCTGCATCTTCCATGGTCTTATTCATCATCAAGCTGCCCATGCTCATGATCTCATTCATCATTATGTTTCCATGCTCATATCATCATGCATCATTATGCTACCCATGCTCATATCATCATGTTGCTTATTATGCTACCCATGATCTCGTACATCATGTTGCCTTCCTTCGGAGACAGATGCTCCGGTTGTTTCAGCAGTTCCTGGCAGTTCCATCTTTTTCGGAAATTCCATCTTTTCCGACAGTTCCGACATTTCCTCCTTTTCTAGCTTTCCCGATATTTTCGATGTTTCTGGCTTTTCCAGCAGTTCCGGCTTTTTCGGCAGTTCCGACTTTTCTAGATTTTCCAGCTTTTCTGGCTTTTCCAGCTTTTCTGGTATTTCCGACTTTTCTGGCATTTCCAGCTTTTCCGCAAATTCCAACTTTTTCATTAGTTTCAACTTTTCTTGCAGTTCCGACTTTTCCGGCTTTTACGGCTTTTCTGGCTTTTCCAATAGTTCCATTTTTTCCACCTTTTCTGGCAATTCCGGTTTTTCCAGTTTTTCCAGCTTTCCTTAGGATCTCTCCTCCTACTAAAACCCAAAGACAAGTAGAGAGAGGAAGAGATCCAAGTGTGTGTAGAAATGACTTGAAGTCCTCTTCTATTTATACTAGAACGTAGAGGTTGAATAGACATGACTGTTGGGCTTCTGAGCCTACATAAGTTGCTGGCCGACTTAACAATTTGTCCATAACATAAATAAATTCATAACTTCATAAATACTTATCAGAATTGGATGATATTTAGATCAATCCTACACCTTTCAATGAGAGGGATCCAATAAAAATATCAGTTTCCATAAATAATATGACCCACATGGAGTTTGGCCTTAGTTTCCAATTTTAACACTCCTCAACTAGGGAGAACTCCATCCGCTAATCCATATGTCTAATTGTACTATGTCTACTATCAGTGCCCTGCACTACTCTGCTCAGCTTTGCTCAGCGCTACTAAGCTCTGCTGAGCTCTTCTAGCTCTGTTCAGCTCTGCTAGCTCTGCTCAGCTCTGTTGGCTCTGCTCTACTTTCCTTAGCTTTGCTCAGCTCTGTTGGCTCTGCTCAGCTCTGTTGGCTCTGCTGGCTCTAATTTGCTCTGCTCAGCTCTGCTAGCTCTGCTGGCTCTACTGGCTCTGCTCAGCTCTGCTAGCTCTGCTCTGCTCTGCTCAGCTCTGTTGGCTCTACTTAGCTATGCTTAGCTTTGCTGGCTTTGCTCTACTCAACTTAGCTCTGTTGAACCATGAAGAAGAAGAATTTATCGAGAATGTGTCATACCATTCTCCACTGACTCGAAGTCAGTCTCAGAGTGTGTACCACTGGTCCCAGACTAGTCCTCAACCGACCTGAAGTTAGTGTCATAGTAGGTACAACTCCTACCACTGGTCCCAGACCAGTACTCTACTGACTTGAAGTTAGTCTCAGAATGTGTACCACTGGTCCCAGAACTGTCCTCAACCAAATCAAAGTTAGTTTCATAGTGGTTACAACTCCTACCACTTGTCCCAGACTAGTATCATTGATCCCAGATCAATGAAGGTCATCCTAGCATAGGGAGTACGGTAGATACAGTGATGTGTCCATCGGTACTACTATGGTTCCTATCCTCATTTCCCTGCTCATTGATTAGATGAGAGGTACTTCCCATGAGTCCCTGATTGCATGGGTAGGATGCCTCGACAGGAGAACTTAATCAATCTTGTCCTCATAGGAGAACTAATCATCCTGCTACACAATCGCCATGGAGAACACATCATCTAGGCCTCACAGGAGAACTAATCATCCTACTACATAATTGTCATGGAGAACACATCATCCAGACCTCACAGGAGAACTAATCATCCTGCTACACAATCTTCATGGATAACACATCATCCAGACCTCACAGGAGAATTAATCATCTTGCTACACAATCGTCATGGAGAACACATCATCTAGACCTCATGGGATAATTAAACATCATGCTACACAATCCTCATGGAGAACACATCATCCAGACCTCACAGGAGAATTAATCACCCTACTACACAAGAGAGTGAATCATCCTATCCCACAAGAGAGCGAATCATCTTGTCCCACGAGAGAGCGAATCATCTTGTTCACAAGAGAGCGAATCATCCTGTCTGCAGGAGAGAGAATCATCATGTCCCACAAGAGAGTGAATCATCTTGTCCCACAAGTCTAGAGAAAATCATCTTGTCCACAAGAGAGCGAATCTTCTTGTCCACAAGAGAGCGAATCATCCTGTCCCAATGCGCACCACCAGGGGAGGGTGAGTCACCCTGTGGTCGTATGTTGCTCTAGTAAGAACCACAAGCCCCCAGAGCTCCCAGAGCTCAATGTATACAACATGCAGTGCCCTTGTACAAGGGTCTCTTGAAAACTCCAAGTTGTTCGGGAAAATCACAGATTTGATCTTTCCCCCGAGGCTTAGACAAAGTATAGCGACCTGTACATCATCTCATAGCGATGGAGCTTCCTTGTTCATAGACTTACCATATCCTAGATAAGGTAGTATCTAATGTCTATCTACTGGAGCAATCGTTGAATACGGGATTCCTCAATAATCGAATCCCACCTCTGGTTGTCACAGAGAATCACAGTGGTACAAAAAACTCACTTGAAGAGCTTCCCCAACCATGCAACTTCATACGAGATCATACTCGTAGATATGTATCTAGTCTCAACATTTCTTATAACAACTGACTTCTGCTTCCTTCTCATCCATGATATCAAAGCAAAATCCAAAGAGAAACAACACTAAGAAGTGCTCTAGTGATCCTCCACACTCCCTGCCCAATCAGCATTCGAATAATCATGCAGTTTCATATTTTCGGTAGTGTATCTCAATCCATGAGAGATTGTGCCCCGAAGACATCTCAGAAGATTCTTCGCACCAATCCAGTGAGGTTCAACCAAATATGAGCTCACCATGCTAACTGCAAAACATATGTCTGAACGGAAGTTCACCAAGAACATCAACGCGAATGAGTTTATGAAAGTTAAGATCCTTGAGGTAGTCATAGGCTTGTAGTTCACCATTCCACATTTGGAATCCAACTCCCTCTTACTTCTGCAAATGAGAGGGTTTGCACCTGTTACAAGTAGGTCTTCCTCATAAGATGTTGGTATGATAGGTCTATCATCCATAACTTTCGGATGGTTTGGATCCGTTTCACTCCTAGTGAATCTCAGCTTTATTAGACAGTTATCGATCCTCTCATACTATGCCTGGGGTGTTTTTCTTCAAGCTATAGAGGGCTTTCTTCCACTTGCATATGTGAGATTCCTAATTATCAATCTCAGACCCCTTGGGTTGTTCCAGACCTGTGGACCAGCTACATGAGGGGAATGGTCCCCTTGTAAGATTTTCCTTCAATACATCTCAGACATGTACTTTCATGCTTCTTTTGAATTTAGGCATCCCTGTCACCATCTGACTCACGGACCTTCGATGCTATGTGATAATGGACATGGTCCCCAGTGGACTTCCTGCAATTTGATACAACCCTAAACTCAAAAACATCTTTGAAAATTCTATTTCCAAACACGTACCTTTCCATCGATGAGTGCCACCCTGAAACCTTTGACTTCCATTTCTGAGATGGACACCAGGTTCTTCTTGTGATCAAGTACATAATAGTGATTCGAGGTTCCTTTCTTTCTTTGAAGAGTCGACCATTTCCTTGATGACCTGCATTACCTTCGTACACTCCTTCGCATAATGACCAAACTTATTATAACCAAGGCATCAGCCTTTCCTTCCAACCTTAAATCTGTACTTCCCAATGAAGTGATCTTTAGATGGGCCATCAGAAACTTCCGCTACACCATTCTGATAATATGTTCTGCTTCGACTTCACCCTTTGTGAACTTAGAAGAGAGATGTGGAACCCATTGATCCTTTTGTCTTCTCCCTATTGTCTTTAGTGATTTCTCTTTCACTCTTGCTTGAGCATTTTCTTCACCTCAGCTCTAATACCATGTTAATTTTAGGCATGTTCTATGTTAGGGCAATTTATTTCAATTTCTTTTCCACATTAGCAATCACATTAGCATAATGTAAACTATAGATAGAACATAAATATAAATCATAGAAGACAAGCCAAGACAAGAGGACACAAGATGTGGTGCTAGCCAGGGACAAACCCCAAAGTGGGGAAACCCTTGATCAATTCTTCTTTTATGTTCTTCAAAGTTTAGCAGAGAAAGTGAGAGAGATAGTACATTTACAATAGAAGTCAATCACGTTAACTTTTGATATCGGCATGAGATCAATTGAAGACATATTGCTTCAATTGATTCTCTAGGGTGACTCATTCACCTATCATAGTGTTGCATCTCATCTATTTGTTGCACATTACCATGTGACACCTTGTTGTACTATCACATGTGTTGAACCTTGATGATTGAGATGCTCTCATCTTCATGTTGCTCATCATGCTGCATCTTCCATGGTCTTATTCATCATCAAGCTGCCCATGCTCATGATCTCATTCATCATTATGCTGCCCATGCTCATATCATCATGCATAATTATGTTGCCCATGCTCATATCATCATACTGCTTATTATGCTACCCATAATCTAATACATCATGATGTCTTCCTTCAGAGACAGATGCTCTGACTGTTTCGGCAGTTCCCGGTAGTTCCGACTATTCTGGCAATTCCAGCTTTTTTGGCAGTTCTGATAGTTCCAACATTTCCGGCTTTTCTGGATTTTCTAGCTTTTTCGGTATTTCCATCGTTTCCGGCTTTTCCGGTATTTTTGGCATTTCCAGCTTATCTGGCAGTTTCAGCTTTTTCGACAGTTCCGACAGTTCTGGCTTTTCCAGCTTTTCTAGCTTTTTTGGATTTTTTGGTATTTCTTACTTTTCTAGCATTTCTGACTTTTCTGACAATTCCAGCTTTTCCAACAGTTCTAGCTTTTCCGACAGTTCCGACCTTTTCGGCAGTTCCGGCTTTTACAACAGTTCCAGCTTTACCAACTTTTCTGGCAGTTCCAGCTTTTCTGGATTTTCCTTAGGATCTCTCCTCCTACTAAAACCCAAAGACGAGTAGAGAGAGGAAGAGATCCAAGTGTGTGTAGAAATGACTTGAAGTCCTCTTCTTTTTATACTAAAACATAGAGGTTGAATAGACATGACTGTTGGGCTTCTGAGCCTACATAAGTTGCTAGCCGACTTAACAATTTGTCCATAACATAAATAAATTCATAACTTCATAAATACTTATTGGAATCAAATGATCTTTAGATCAATCCTACACCTCTCAATGAGAGGGATCCAATCAAATATCAGCTGCCATAAATAATATGACCCACATGGAGTTTGGCCCTAGTAGCCAATTTTAGCAATTGATGTAGTCAAAATTAACCACTAGGAAGCAATTGGGTTGTGTTATAATCGGGCCACTAGGAGGAAGAGGCATTCCATTCTTTCGAGAGAATTTGTTTCCATAGTTGAGCAAATATAGACATGAGAGATATTAGGTAGGGAACATAGAGATTATATGTGCACTTTAGTAGCCCACAAACCATAGGCATTACTTCTTTGTATCTACAGCCATATTTCTAGATAGAGAAAGAGAGTGAAGTGGCCTCACCTTCCAGCTGGGTTTTCTCCTTAAAGGGTTTCCCAGGGAACATATATTATGTATTATGTGTGTGTGAGATTATTTTTTTGTTCTCTAATTTTCTTCTTGATTTAATTTTATATGCATTAACTAATTACAGTTAATTTTATAGATCTAGAAATTAAATAAAACTATAATAATGTAGAATCTCATATTTTTAATATAATATTATCAAATCTCTTGTGACGAACTATCCAGTGGAATATTCATAGTAGTTTATGGATCATTTGGTATAAAAGAGGGTTCATTTTGGTATTTTGTGGAGATCACAAGGATCTAGATCGGCAAGGCTGAAAATCGTAAAACCCTAATCATGGGAAACGAATCTATAAACAAACCTCGTGATCCTGCAAAGGTGAATTTATCGCAGCTCGAACAAGAATTCGCAAATATAAACCATAATGTAAACCTCATCATGGAGGCCCTAATAAATAAGTTGGGGATATTTGGAGAAGATGGGGGTTCGAATGTAGAGGACAAATCAGAAAGGGGAACAAAAGATCGGGAGAAACAGAGAACCAGCTGAAGAAAGAGCCCAAAAAAAATCAACCCAGTTCGGGTGTCATGAACCAATTGTGGCCCCTGCTTAAAATGGAAGAAAAAGTTGATATCAATTCATATCATGGTGATATTGATACTCTAAAGGTGAACCATTGGTTTCAACAATTGGAAATTTATTTCAGTGTCCATCAGATCGATGAAGGGCAGAAGATCTCATTCGCGTGGCTAAAATTAGAGGGGCATGCACTAACTTGGTGGGAGAGCCACACAGAAACCCTAAGATTGGAGGGAGAACCTTCAGTGACTAAGTAGAAGGATTTCAAAACCCTCATTAAGTCATAGTTTTATCCTATTGAGTATATGGAAGACTAGTCGATTTTGTGGCATTACTTCAGGCAAAAGTCAAGCCAAAATGTGCGGGAGTACACCACAAAATTCAGAAAGATGGCTATAATGTTGGTTATCTCTCCAAAGAACCCAAATGTACTCGTTAAGTATTTGGAGTATTGCTCCCTTTTATAGATTCTTTTTTTATTATATATTTGGATGATATACTAGTATATAGTTCTACCTGGGAGGAACATGTTTCACATTTGAGGCAGGTGCTGGAAATATTGAAGAAGCACCAGCTACTAGAAAATCTCAAGAAGTGTGAGTTTGCACAACAATCCTTGGTGTATTTGGAAAATGTGATTAGTGGAGGAGAATTGAATATAAATCCTTCCAAGATGGAGGCCATCACGAAATGGCCATTGCCTAATAATGTTACTGAAGTTATGAGTCTCATTGGGGAAGCACAGTACTTGAGGAAATTCATAGCCTCATTTTCAGTGAAAGCAACACTGCTCCATGCCATAAAAACAAGTGGCAAGACTTTATAGTGGGGAAAAGGGAAGCAGAAGGCTTTCGATGAGTTAAAGAAGAATATCAGTAAAGCACTAGTTTTGGCATTACCAAACTTGCAATGACCCTTTGAAGTCGATACATATGTGAGTGGTTATGTTATTGGAGTTGTCTTGATGCAAGGAGGAAAATCAGTTTGCTACCATTATAAAATATTTCATGGGGCATTTCTTAACTACCCTACTTACAATAAGGAGATCTATTCCATGGTGCAAGATTTGAAGAAGTGGAATAAGTATCTGATGGGAAAGGAAATAATAATCCACACAGATCACCATATGTTACAGTACTTGCAGGCCCAAAATAAGTTATGACAAACCAGGCACTACAAGTAGATGGGGTTTTTACATCAGTTTCATATGGTGATCAAGTATAAGAAGGGAAACACAAGCAAGTTGGTCGATATGCTTTCAAGGCCACCCACATCAAACATTACAACTTTGGGGACTCTTGTGCACATGGATCCATTCACCCATGATGCATATATAGAGGCATATTCAGAAGATGAGTACTTGAAGGAGGAGTATTAATAATTGCAGAGTTAGAGTCATGTGCACGATGGCGACAATACCATTGACTACCATCTCCAAGATGGGTTACTGTACATGTTGGATAAGCTATTTGTTCCTAAAGGTGAGCATTTGTAGGTGATTAGAGAAGCTCACATCTCCAAGGTTGTAGGGCACTTTGGTGTAGGGAAGACCATGGCTAACTTGAAAAGGTGTGTGTATTGGCCCAAAATGCAAGAGCAGGTAGCTAGGTTCATAAGAGGATACATGCTTTGTTGTACCAACAATCCTAGAAATAGGAAATAGGGTATGTATCATCCCTTACCTATACCTACTCGTCCTTGGGAAAGGATTTCCATGGAATTTGTGGGAGGTTTACCGACAACTAGGAAGGGACATGACTACCTGTTCCTGGTAGTTGACAAGTTCAACAAGATGTGTGTTTTGATGCCCTGTAAAAATACCATCAGTGGACAAGAAGCAGCAAACTTGTTCTTTGGACAGGTTTGGGTACACTTTGGGTTACCAAGGAGCATCATTTTAGACAATGATACAAGATTTCTGAGTGCATTCTGGACTACATTGTAAGAGAATATGGACACAAAGTTGAAGATATCTACAACATTCCATCCACAAACAAATGGGTAGACATAAGTAGTCAATAGGAATTTGGTGCAGCTTCTGAGGGGTTACAACTAGAAGCATTTGAAGACCTAGGATGAAAATATGATATATATACAACATTCCTATAACATAACAGTCCACACTTCCAAAAGGAAAGTCTCGATTTGAAACTTGTTTTGGATATTTACCACCTTCACCTTTGGATATTGCATATGGGCAACAAGGAGTGAAGGAAGACCTTATAGGAGATTCTTTGAGGGCTGAAAATTTTATAGAGAAGATCAGGCAGATCCATCTACAGGTATAGGAAACACTACAAAATTCACAGGTGAAGTGTAAGGGCAGGCATGATCAGCACAAAACAGAGAAATCATTCAAGCTGGGAGACAGAGTATGTCTACAGTTGAACAAGGGGAGGCTACATGGGCCTAGTAAGAAAATCAAGGCTCTAAGGTATGGTCCCTTTGAGATATTGGAAAAGGTGGGTGATAATGCCTATCGACTCATTTTACAACCATATATGTGCATTTACTCAGTTGTAAATGTAGAGAATTTGAAACTATATGAGCCTTCCATGCTAGATCAGGAAGAGGAATAGATCCTACCTTTTGTGGAGGATTTGGCACTAGACACTCAAACAAAGTTGACATAAGATACAGTTTTGCAGAATAGGTCCAAAACTACAAGACAAGGTCAACAAGACCTTTGGAAGATTGGGTTTAAGGGAAAACTTCTAGGCAAAGCTAAATTATACACCAAAGAGAAGGTGGAGGAAAAATTTCCTCACCTCATTCAATCAAAGATTTTGGGGACAACAAGCATCCAAAAAATTGGGAGGTGTGATCCAAATTGGATCATTATATTGTTTTTCATCCATCTCGATGCATTTGGAGTGGAAAAAGTGGAGGAATCAACTCACAAGATCGTTTTTACTGGTGAGACCCAGTTTGGCAAAATGGGATCTGAAACCTTCCAGGAGCCTTTTGAGGCTTCAAATGAAATTTTTTGGGGGTAAATGTTTTCTCCTTAATGGAACATATTTTCATGTTATTATACACATCGAGATCTTTCCAATGATGCAAGAATCACGTCAATCGGAGTCCGTATGCAAAATTTATGCCACTCAGAAATTGACCTTCCTATTTTCACACCTCTAATTTGGGAGGATGCCGCTTCATCCCCCATTATTCATGGAAAAGGGGCTATCCACGTGTTTGTGATGTAAAATACTCTAGAAGATTTTATTTCATACCTCTAGTTGAGAGTTGATGTAATCAAAATTAACCACTAGTAGGCTATCGGGTTGTGTTATAACCAAGCCACTAGGAGGAAGAGACGTTCCATTCTATCGAGAGAATTTTGTTCCATAGTTGAGAAAATATGACTAAGAGAGATAGAAGGTAGAGCACATAGAAAGGATATGTGCACTGTAGTAGACCACGGGCCACAAGTATTACTTCTTTGTATTTGCAACCATATTTCCAGACAGAGAAAGAGAATGAAGTGACCTTACCTTCCAGTTGGGTTTTCTCCCGAAAGGGTTTCCCAGAGAGAATATCTTGTGTATTATGTGTGTGTGTGTGTGTGTGATTGTTTTTTCATTCTCTACTTTTCTGCTTGATTTACTTTTACATGCATGCAGTAATTACAATTAATTTTACAGATCTAGAAATTAAATAAAACTGTAATAGTGTAGAATCTCATATTTTTAATATAATATTATCAGATATGTTGTGACGAACTGTCCAATGGAATATCCATGGAAGTTTATGGACCATAAGAGCACCTTAATTCATTCATCATTAACCAATTCTTTAACAATCTAGGGCATGCCATCATATAGATAGATAGATATATGGTTAGGGTTTCATTAGGGTGAGGACTAGGATTTCATGGTCATTATAGCAAGATTGGGGCATCGTGTAGTGCTAGGGTGTTTTCCATTTAGAATTTATTCAACTTTATTAATTACTCTAGGGTTGAATTCAACAATAGATTGACATAATATTGACTTAATTGATTCTAGGGTTAGTACATTGTGTACATATGCACTTAGGGATTTATCTTAGGGTTTAATGTTAGGGCATGCTTCAACTAGGGTTTGAGGCATATTTCATGCAAGGGTTTCTTGTAGTCATCATCTCCAATAATGACATCATCGTATAGACATCAATGACGAATTTATTCAACATTAATAAAAGTCAAATTCCATGGTATCTATATGCTTTTGTTATAATTATATATATCATTTCATTCCATCCATAAATTTACATCACCAAAGCCCCTTCCTTCATCTAATAGATCTTCTTCGATTGTGATCTCCCCCTCTCATCAACATAGGTTAATTTGATCCTATGTACCTAACTCAACAGAAATCATTGTAACCATCTTTTCTATTTTGTTTGAGGAACATGGATATGGGATTATGTATTTCATTGTATCATTTCCTATCGCATTAATGCCAATGCATTCATGTATTATACATAATTTTGCTCGAACACACTTTGTTGGGAACATCATTATTGTTTGTACTAAGTTATATCAATGGGTATGGATATACCTCCTCCACCTCATTGATATAATGTACACCCACTTGGAGACACTTGATTGACAAGTGGCATCATCTCCTCTTGTGTTTCAAATCCTTACAGTAGGGCTCTCTCGTGCTCTCTATCTCCATGACCACCTCCTATTTCTAGTGAAAGAAAACTACAATGCATTTTAATCATACAATGTGCTCCTAACATTCATACACTGGTAGGAGATATATTATCACATCAAAAGTGATAATCTGGACATAATTAATTAGGTGGATTAAAATACACCACATTTTATAGGTTTTTACACATTAAAACCCACTTTTGCCTCAAGAAATAACCCAAGGAACCATTTTTCCTCATTCATTTCATTAATTAATTAGCCACATGAGAATAACCCATAAATTCATTAATTTTATTTTATTCTCATATTTTTACCCATTAAAGTGAAAATAATTCAAAATATTTTCACTCATATTTTATGTTTCTATAGGAATAATTCATTAAGTCGTTTCACCTAGAATTTATTTACTAAAACCGTTTTTATTATATTTTTTATCATCTTACCCATTTTTATTAGTTAATCCAATCAATCATTATATTTTGAGTTATTTGTCTAAGTATAGGTCATTTACAATTTTTTTGGCATTTACCTCTCACAGATAAAATAAAAATACCAAATTTGGTTAGATCTTGACTTGGTCCAACAAATATTTTATTATTTAACCATATAAAATCTAACCTAACATTTTATTTTAAATAGATGGGTTTTCTATTCTCATTTCACATGACCATTATCACCATCCAACCTTTGATTTTGTGACACTTAGTGTTCTTGTTGACACCTAATCCTCAGCGATTGGGAGAATTTGAATGTGAACAGTCATCAAGAAGATGAACTGAACGATCACATTCATGTATATAATAGATAGCTACCTAATGGAATAAATAAATCAGTTTTTCTGGAGTTACTCCTGGCCTGACATGGTATCAAAGCACAGGTCCCAGGTTCTTTTTTTAGCCTTGCCTTGTAACTCCTCTATCCACTACCTTCTGTCCTCTGTCCACTGCCTTCTGACATTGAAACCCATGATTTTTTGAAACGCTGCCTGAACAGTTGTGCTATGCGTATGAGAGCCTGAACAGTTGTGTTTTGAAAACGCTGGTTAATGCCTGAAGGAGAACGTTGCCTGAACAGTTGTGCTATGCATATGAGAGCTGCTTATTTGAAACGCTGTTTAAAATTATTGAAACGCTGGTTAATGCCGTGGTATGAGAGCTGCCTGATATCTAAAACGCTGTTTTGAAGCTGCCTGTTTTGAAACGTTGTTTTGAAGCTGCCTGATATTGAAACGCTGTTTTGAAGTTGCCTGATATCGAAACGTTGTTTTGAAGCTGCTTGTTTTGAAATGCTGTTTTGAAAAGTCTGTGGTATACGATCCAACGAATGTTTTGAAGCTGCCTGATATCTAATGTTTTAAATGACGCCTGATATGTTTTTAATGGTATGGTGAATGATATAAGGTGTCGTGCATTGTAGTTCACGTTAAAGTGAATATTTCATTCACCCATATTCTCTTCCAAGCCTTCACGTTAAAGTAAATAAGTCAAAGCCTCTTTGGTTTATGTGAATTCGTATCCCTTGTTTTGAGTTTGTTATTATAAGGAATATAAGGGGAGTGTGGT
>APFE030948803.1:542-12473 GCA_000404065.3 Pinus taeda | reverse complement strand
GGGGGGAATGTTGACACCTAATCCTCAGCGATTGGGAGAATTTGAATGTGAACAGTCATCAAGAAGATGAACTAAACGATCACATTCATGTATATAATAGATAGCTACCTAATGGAATAAATGAATCAGTTTTTTTGGAGTTACTCCTGGCCTGACAGTTCTCAACTAGAACCTCATCTCTTTTTTCTTTTCTTTTGTTTGCCTTTGGATTGTTCAACTAGTTTAGAGAGAGGGAATCACAATAGTTGTATATAAAGGATCTAAAAAATACTTCCCATGGAGGAGGCCCCCTTTATCCATTCTCATATGGAGCTCCTCAATAGGTGCTAATATATCAATAAAAGGATTTATCTTTGGGCAATGAAGTTTGGTAATTGTTTCCCTAGGGGGGCGGCTCAAGTGGTGATTGAAGTAATGTGAAATATGTGAAAACTTAGAGATCCAAGATTCAAATCCCCCTATTTGCAACCCAATTTACAGAGAGGAGGAAAAGTTGTATAACCCCAGAGTTTTACTAGTATTTGTGTGTCAAGCGAGCTGTTGGGTTCCTCGAGGATACATAAAAAAGAAAAAAAAGTTTGGTAATTGTTACGTGTTTTAGATTTACTTTTTGTTGCTCGGATTCTATAATAATTATTATTTTAGGAATATTTGATAATTTCACATGAATGGTTACTACTTCTATGGTTTAACCCTCTTATTTGTCGTTAGACTACTATCCATTGTAGAAAAGATCTTCTCCGTAAACCCTTGTGAAGGAAGACATCTACAATGACCTATTTAAATTTTATTTTAGGACTTTTCACGAAACTAAATTCTCAGGTATAACACAAAGTTATAATGTACCAAATTTTGAAATTTTAGCCAAATATTGCCTAATATGTATGCTTAATATGGCCCAAGTTTCACTATTTGAAATCTACCAAAACAAATATTGAAAATGCTAAATTGACATGTTTGAAATTGATTTCAAGAGAATTATTGCTTAAATAATATATCTAAAGTTATAATGAAACAAAATTTTAAATACTAACCATATGTTCATTAGTATTTCACTTCAATGTGGTCCAAGTTTCACAATCTAAAACCTCCCAAAAAAAAAGTTATATAGAAAATTCCAAATTGTCCTATTTGAGATGAATTTCAGGAGTATTCATGAACCCTAACTTTCTTGAAACATATGTCTAAAAATATATCCAACCAAGATCTGAAATTTGAACCAAATATTACTCAATATTTCTCCTTATTATTCTCCAAGTTTCACCATTTGAAACCTCCTAGTAAAGAAAAAAAGGTAAAGAGGAACTTCCATGATGACCTATTTTAAGTAGAAAAGCCTTAGGATCATGAGCTTTGATGCCAAATGTTATCATCCTTGCACCTTAAAAATGATATAAAATCAATAATTATAGTCCTCTTTGAGGGAGAAACCTCCTTTTAATGAATACAATGCACAAGACAATATTTGATGATTCTAAGACTAAGTCTCCTTAGTATATATATAGGAGAAAATGACACAATTATAATAAAATGGGACCATGAGAAGTTCTATCCTACATAGAAATATAGCAATAGAAATGTAATCACTCAATATATATGGCTCTATTAGTAGTTTTAGGGTTAACATGGGGCTAATATAAGGCTTCACAAGTCATGTGTAATAGCCCCGGGTTAAAAGTTCATGCAATAAAAGTTAACAAAGGAAAAATAAGACCAAGGTCAAGGGACACTTATTCCAAGTTGAATATTGGGTAAAATATCATAGTGGAAATCACTTGTGTTTATGGCAAAGGGGAAATTGGAAAGGAAATGACAAAGGCTTTGAAAAGGAAAACTGGCATTAATTGGCATTTTATTTATGAAAATAAAGGAAATTAGGAGAAAAGAGAGGTGAAAGGTCACAGGTTGCATGTGAGGAGGAAATTAAAGGAAAATAATGGAAAATTTAAGAAATTAGGTGCATCAATAATAAAAATACATCATAGCATCATTTGGTAGTTTTTTTCAATATTAGCTTTTTCAAGTTTAGTTTTGGAATTAGTCTCAGAGAGGAGAAGAGCACGAATAAGGGAAGGAAGAAACAAAAGGACGAGGAAAGCAAAGGAAAGCAAGAATCAAGCAAGGAAAGGTTGGATAAAGCAGTTTCAATAGGAATACTTGCAGGTAACAAGATGCATATATGATTTCCTAGTTGGTTTTTACATGCATGGGATGTGCATGTTGGTATTTGATTATTTTTTTCATTGGCATAGATTTTATTGGGTTTCAACAGTGGATTTTAGCCTTACCTTGCCATTTCCAGATAGCCATAGTGTGATGGGACTTTCCTTGGTTTGAGATTTGGATTGCTAGAATATTTTGGATATGGGTGAGGTGGTCTCAGGGAAATTCTCAAAGGCATATGAATCCCTTGACCGATAAAGGCGGGATACGCGGTAAAGCTTGAGGGTGGAGATAGGAAAATTCCTCATGGTATTGGAGAAGAATTTTTTAGGCATCCAAGCTCAGTTTGGTTTTATGATCTAGACACTAGTTTAGGTGAGATCAGGATATGGAGAGGGTGGAGGTGGTTTAACCTATGGATTCCCTTGGCTTTTTATGGATTTGTTTATCCCATGAGATGTCACATTCATGCTTGGAATATGGCACGAGGGTGATTGGCTGAAAGAACGATTTTGTTCATCCAATCTATGGTAGAGTGGTACATGTAAGTTTCAAACCTGGTTGGTTTTATCTTATGTTTAATAAAAGCTAAGTTTCTCTTGATTTTGATGAGTAAATGTACTTGTTATTATGTGGCCTTAACGGTTGTTCTCTCATTCTTATTTATCTGGTTATATGTTGGTCATAAGAATGGTTATTTGCAAGTTCTTAGTCATGGATATTTCCATGTTTTAACTTGTAACTAAATGAATAATGAATAAAATACCTAATTTATGTCATGACAACTAATGTGGGAAGGAAGTGATGCCTCTTGTTAAACCTCACACAATTTTTCATATCCTTATGTTTAGACTTGCATTCATGACCTATAGGTTGCATGTTTACCAAGTGTTTGACAGAATTTCAAACCCAATTGGGGAAGGTTAGGTCAAGCCTTTGATCAAGTTTGTTATCTAAATAATTGTCTTCGTGTATTTTATGAGTTATAGAAATTTCATGGAGTTATGGGGAGTGATTGTGTCCTAGCCCTTGTAAATAGTCTTAAATTTCATAATTGTTTGCATAGCACTAGAGAAAAAGGCTACAGTTGCACTCAAGCAGGCTCATGGGAGTGACTGTAGGCTCTTAATCACTTGGAGGGCTTGGAAAGGGAGCAACTGGGGCTCTAGTTCAGAAGAATGCAAGTTGTTTCAGCGGTAGAGATCCAAGAAGGGTCGGTCAGCCCTTGGGGGTCCTGTAGCACCTGAGGAAGATCAATAAGGTCTTGTTGTTTCGACTCCATTTCCTTAAGATAATCTAGGAGGTCGAGTCATATAATATTAGCACTTTATTTTACATTTACCTAAAGGGCTTGTAAAAGCGAGTAAATGAGGGGCAAGGGAATTACAAGGTGGTATCATAGCCAGGTTATGCTCTCATTGAGTAAGGTTTGATTTTGTGAAGGTTATGGTTGTTATGCATGGGGTCATGGTATACAGTTGGTATGGTCATGCATGATGTTATGTTGTTATGTTTTTATGATGTTAATGTGCTGATAGGATCATATGGATATACTTATTATTATACATGTAAATGCTAATGTGGATTGATCTTGTCAATGAGATAAGCCTCCCCTAAACATCACTGAGG
This sequence comes from Pinus taeda, assembly GCA_000404065.3. NCBI lineage: Eukaryota > Viridiplantae > Streptophyta > Pinopsida > Pinales > Pinaceae > Pinus > Pinus taeda. The sequence continues at coordinate 8,681 of APFE030948803.1, read as the reverse complement.
TATGGATTTGATTTTTGTATCTATTCGGTTTATCTGACATGGTACATTCTAGGAATAAGAGAATCAAAGATGAAAAGAAAAATGGTAGAATACAGTTCCCGTGAATCTCCCTAGAGATCAGTGGGGCAGCAAGGAGAATAGTATTCTCCTAGTATAGAAAATACATTGAGGATCTTGAGGGAATAGATTAGAAGTTTAAATGAGGTCAATGACAGGTTAATTCAGGCTTAGGAAAGACTTGAAAAGGGCTCAGGAGAGGTAGGTAGAGGTTAATTTAGCAATCCTTTAGAGCATGTTAGAGTTTCGTAAACGAGGATAGATGAGAATCAGTAAAGAACAGGAAGAGAAAAATAATAGAGCCTATGGTAGCAGGTCTTAGTCCGGATAGAGGTTGGATAGAGGGGACACTGTTAGAGGTGGAATATCACTTCATACACCTAGCAAGAGGACTGGTATGTATGGGCATCATTCTAGTTCCTCATCCAGGAGACATCATAACAATCATCATCATCATCATCCTTATAGGAGGGGTGAGTAATTACCAGAGGAGTTCAAGAAAGTGAAACTGCCTACATTTTATGAAGAGACAAAGAATTCAAAATATGTAAAGGGATGATTACTTAGGATGAAGAAATTCTTAAGATTGCACAGCTACTCAGATAACATGAAATCCAATATAGCCACCTTCAGTCTTAAAGGGAAAGAAGGCATCTGATGGGAAGATGTGAAGAATGTCAAGGCTATTCGGGTAGAAGAGATGATTTGGGATGAGTTTTAGAGACTCTTCAAGAAGAAGTAATTATCGGAGAGGTATTATGATGATAAAGCTAAGGAATTTTATGAGCTACAGTTGGGTTCTATTACAAATGATGAGTATACTAGCAGGTTCTTGGAGCTGTTGAGATATGTTCCATGTCTCAAGGAGGAGAAGGTTAAGATCCAGAGCTTCATCAGTGGGTTTCCAACAATATATAGAGACCGAATTGATTTTGATGAGCCTAGATCACTAGAGGTATCCATCCGGAAATTGAAGCATTGTTATGAGCAATCAAAGCGCAAAGTTGAGCCTAAGTGTGAATTGAAGGGAAATGAGAAATTTAAAGGAAAGTAGCAACCGAAGTGGGGAAGACCTCAAGATGTAGGTGAGAAAGAAAGTGTGGTTCCTTACAAGAAGTTCAATACAGTTGAGAAAGGGTATGGGTTGTAGCCTGGAGAGCAGCACACTAGAGGTGAGGGTAGAGAACTATTACAGTGTTGGATGTGTGGCAAATATCATTGTAAGAAGGATTGTCCATTGTACCAGGGAGGTAGGCCTAAGATCTATAATGCTCAAGAGGTGCAACCAGTTGGGGATGTTAGACATATTATTCCTCAGATTTATGCAGTTGTGGACAACAGGCAAGTGGATCACGAGGCATCTATTATTGAGATGGACAATAAGTTTTTTGATTAAGTTATTTCTATTTTGATTGATCTTGGATCTAATTATAGCTATGTTAATATTGACCTAGTGGATAAGTGTGGCTTGAGAGAAGAAGTGCATGAAGATTCTTGGTTGAAATTTGTCTACAAGTACTAACAAGATAGTTTGAGTAAGATCTTGTACATTCGAGGTTAATGGTGTGCCTACAACAACATATTTGAATGTACTATCATTGGGATCGTATAGTATGCTTTTGGGTATCGATTGTTTGTATCTTCTCAAGCCAAAAGTAGATTTCTATGAAAAGGCTATTGAGTGTCTAGATGATAATGGGGAAAATAGAACATTATAGGGAAAGAAGAATCCTACATCAGTGAGGATGGTCATATCTATGAAAACTAAGCGTAGTTGCAGGAAAGGGTGTGTGATGTTTGCAGTTCATACTTCTAGTTACAAGGGTAAGGATGTTGAGGATGCACAAAGTTTCCGGAGGTACCCTATATTACAGTAGTTTCAAAATGTGTTTCCATTAGAGATTCCATAGTTTCGTCCCCACAGGGAAGTGGAATTTTCTATTGAGTTGGTATTAGGGGTGGAACCAGCATCAAAGGCACCTTATAGGATGAGCACTCCAGAGTTAGTAGAGTTGAAGGAAATGCTTGATAAGGAATACATTAGGTCAAGTGTATCGCCTTAGGGTGCACTAGTATTGTTCGTGAAGAAGAAGGATGGTACTCTCAAGTTATGCATTGATTACAGGAAACTGAACAAGGTGACGATCAAGAACAGGTACCCATTGTCTAGGATTGATGACTTGTGTGATCAGTTGAAGGGAGAAACATTGTTCTCGAAGATTGATCTAATATTAGGATACCATCATGATGCATCAATGAAGAGGACATTTACAAGACTGCCTTCAGGACTAGGTATGGGCATTATGAGTTTGTTGTAGCTCCATTCGGTTTGACTAATGCTCTAGCTATTTTTATGTTCTTGATGAATAGTGTGTCCTGTCCTTATCTAGGAAATTTTGTTATTGTGTTCATTGATGACATCCTGATATATTCTAAGAAGGAGGAAGAGCATGTTGAGCATTTAGAAGTAGTGTTGAGGTTGTTAAGAGAACATCAGTTGTATGCCAAGCTTAGAAAGTGTAGTTTCTTTTAGAGAGAGGTGCATTACTTGGGATATATTGTTTCCCAGGTAGGCATAATATTAGATCCAAAAAAGATAATAGCTATCATGGAATGGGAAACTCCAAACAATGTCGATGAAGTCAGATTATTCGTTGGGTTAGCAGGTGGAGAGAGGGATGAAAGAACAAAGGCATGGAGAGATAAAGGTGAAGAGAGGGAGTGATAAGGGAGAGATGGAGAAAGAGTGAGGGAGAGATGAGATGAGGGAAGAGAGAGAGTGTGAGGGAAGAGAGAGAGGCGAGAGATAGGGAGAAAACAAGAAGAGAGAGAGAGAGGGAGATAGATATGGATGGGGCGATGAGGTGAGAGAAAAGGATAGAGGGAGGGAGACAAGGATAGATTATGGGGAGGGGGAGAAAGAGAGTGTGTGTGATGGGGGGGAGATAGGGAGAAAACAAGAAGAGAGAGAGAGAGGGAGGTGAGAGATAGGGAGAAAACAAGAAGAGAGAGAGAGAGAGGGATATAGATATGGATGGGGTGATGAGGTGAGAGAAAAGGATAGAGGGAGGGAGACAGGGACAGATTTTGGGGAGGGGGTGAAAGAGAGTGTGTGTGATGGGGGGGAGAGATAGAAGGTGGTGGGAGATAAAGGGAGAGAGATGAAGGAAGAGAGAGAGAAGGAGAGAGGTAGGGAGAGAAATATGGAGTTGGATGGGGAGATAGAGGGAGGATTAAATAAATAGACATAGAGAGAGAAAGGTGAAGCGAGAGAGGGAGTGAAAGGGAAGAGATGGAGAGAGTGTGAGGACGAGAGGGGAGTGGGAGGGAGGAGAGAGAGAGTGAGAGAGAGATAGATAGATATGGAGAGAGAGAGTGCATATATTTGGTGGGTGAGATAGAGAGAAAATGAAAGGGGAGGCAAAGGGAGATAGAGATATCGATAAAGTGGGGGGGAGGGAAGAAGAGATATATATAGAGAGGGAGTTGTTGAGAAATCTAGGGCAGAGGGAGTTAAAATATTTATCTTCTTCATAATTTCTCATGATATACTTTTACTTTTTAGCTTATAGTCATCTCTTCATTATATTATTAGTGTGTTATTTTCATCAAGACCATTACCAATATGCACAATAGAAGACAAGTGACATAGTATATAGGCTTTTCATCTAGGGAAAAACCTCTCACCTCTTCAGAGGAAAACTCGATCAAAATTCTTTTTATAGATCTTCAATTGATGAATACGAAGACCATGACAAAGACCCTTGACTCTAGTATCCTCCCAACAACCTTGTCACTAACCTTAATGTTTTGCCTCTTCGCTTCCTCAAATTTCTTCTTAATCTCAAACTACTCTCCTTGGCTTCCTATTAGATATTCTCAGTCTCTATCCTTCCACACTACTTCTTCTTAGCTTCCTCTATAGAATCTTGGTCTTTATGTTTTCACTGGCTTCCTCTAAATGATATCGGTCTCTAGGCTTTCACTAGCTTCCTCTCAAGAATCTTGGTCTCTATGTTTTCACTGGTTTCCTCTATATAATCTTGGTCTATTATCTCGATCTCTATCTTGGTCACCCATAGAATCTTGGTCTCTATGTTTTCACTGGTTTCCTCTATATAATCTTGGTCTATTATCTCAATCTCTATCTTGGTCACCCATAGAATCTTGGTCTCTTACGTTTACCCTAGATTAGAAACCCTAGTCTCCCTAAGAGAGATCTATATTTACTCTCTTCATCCTCCTTCTGTGATATTCTATACACAATCAAAAGTTACTTTAATGCAACAATAGGTTCTTACTTCGATCTTCCTATGATTCCCTTATTCCTTCTTCCTTCGTTCATGGGAGAGTATATATAACCTAAGACAAACCCAATACAAACCACAAAATAATCCTTCTTCGCTATCCCTTCTTCGTACTTATCTTCACCAAATTTCTTATCACATTTATTGCATCTAAGTGAGGCCGAGTGTGGCTACTTATACATATCATCTCATGTCCCTTAAGCAGGCATTATCACAAGTAGGAAGGCTGACATATTCTAGCAAGTTATTTCTTTGTTGTAGGTTGAATTTAAGAGGATAAGTGACAAGGTATTGGAGGATACTTTACACAAACAAGTTTTACCTTTTACAACATGTAACATGACTTCATTACATGACAATGATTCTCTCATTATATGACTAGATGAAAAATAATTCCTAAAGACTCTCAATGGTAGTCTTGACTCAAAAATAAAATTTCTTGCTCATGAAACCCACAAAGCAAGCAACACAATAATTTTATTTTTCTTCTTTACATATCTTTACATAAAATCATAATTACATGTCATTATGAAGACCGGACCTAGTTACACTTTTCAATGCTCCCTCTTAACTAAGGAGGTATTCATAATGGTGCTTCGTCATTCTCAATTTGAAAAATTTCTCATAGAAGAATTTGGATTGGTAACTCATTTTTATAGCATCATATCAACCAACATTTTCACATAGCAAGGCTTTGACTAATAGCTCTATCTCTCCACAAGATCGAAGCTCAATCCTGGTGAGACCAATGATTTATAGACACTCTCATCATTGTCTCTCCCGGAACATACCCTACCCAAGTAGTCAGGGTGTGTTCCATCAAGACTATTCTTATCTTGGATTCTCAGTCCTCAAAGAATAGTGGTCCTCTACGATCACTCTTCTCTTGGATTCCCTATCTCATCCTCAAAGAGTATTATATGCGAAATGATTACCCAATCCTCCATTTCGTCTCCGAGGTGAAGACTAGAATGATGTTTATATCTCTCCCTCTCTAGTAGGGAGGACATACCTATTCCAATAAAATAATGTACTCATTCCTACAAAAGGAATGTGCCTAAGCTCCCTCCTAGATTAGGAATTTTCAAGTTTCTTCCAAGTAAGAAATTTCTTTTCAAGCTCCCTCTTAACTAGGAACCTACAACATCTTTTTAGGTGGAGATGATGGGACATTCAACTGCTTTGAAGAGTTCATTTTCCTTCTGTGTCATGAATTTTCTTTTTTTATGGAGTCTTCATCTTTTGGGACTTCTTCATAGGGCATAGAACATCCATCACTTCATGCACAAGTCAGTCATGTCATCATTATTTTCATCAAAAAGTGATCCATAAGTCTACATCTGTCCTTGCTTTATGTCATGTTGCTTTCTACATGTCATATTTTATGGAAGGATCTTACATTTTTCTATATGGTCCTCTTTGAACTCATCCACAGATCTTGTCTTTGGCAGTCTTGCATAGGCCCATCCAAATATTTTTTCAAATATAAGAAACAAACACTTGAAAATTTACCTTTATGATGGTCTTTCATCATGACGTTTTCCTGTAGGTATCAGCCTCCTGCAAACATGTTTACACATCTCCCAAAGATATCCATTGTCAAGGCTCTCCATCTTTTCTAGACTTGTATCGAAGTCTTCATATCTTTCCAAGAGATATCTTACTCAAATCTTCTTGATCTCTGATGTTGATTTCCTTTACCATGGGTTGCATATCTCATGATCTCTTCCTCCCTTTCCTCACACATGTCATTCCCAGGAGCTTCCAATTATAGTTCCTCAATTATAGTGAGCTACCTCATGCTTCATATGAGGACATATTATGTTGATTTAATCTAGTGTGACCTATGTTTTTTTGATATTTTTCGGAGGAGCAGATCCTTTTCTTTGATCATGTTTCCCAAGATAGTTATTTGCATTGTCTCCACCTCTATGACATGACTTTTCATGACACCTTACGTAAGCATACATACCTCATTTTCCTTTGAGTCATCTTGACTTGCAACAACTTCTTTTGAATGAAAGAGTTTTATCCTTTTGACTGACTTCACTTGATATGTCATCCTACCATCATCCATTGAATCCCTCAAGTTCGAATTCCTTATGAAACATTTGCTTCCATTCTAGGTCAATGAATCCTATGATAAGGATTCCATTAGAGAAACTTGAGGATATTTCATATCCCCTTCCAACAGTTGCTTCCTTATTGACTAATGTATGATGACCTCTACTTCTTTCTATAAGTATCACTTGAGATTTCAATGACGTTTCCAAGATATCTTATTCTTTTTAATCAATAGAATGTATTTCATACATTCCTTCTGCTTCCCATGTCACGATCTCTTACTTATAATATTTCTAATGCGATTTTATTTTCTAATTTGATGCATCCTATCTTATTTACATTTCTTCATATCTATAAATTACAAGTGAAAAATGTCTTTTAGTGAAGAAGATCATCTCAGTCATAGTAGAGATCTCTTCCTGCCTCCTTCTTAAGCTTCTTTGTCTCAAGTTCCTTCACTTCCTCGGTAATATGGGCTTCTTCCTTATCACTCTTGTCCTTCTTACATTTAGGACAATCTCTTCTATAGTGCCCAAGTTCCTGACATCCATAGCATCTTACCTTAGCCATGTTCTTCTTTTCCATCAGAAGTATTAGTCTATCAACAAAAGTTTTTTATCAGCAGAAGTAATTGTTTACAGAATGCATTCAATCATCTCTATGATAGGAATAGTTCTCACTGGCAAGGAGAACTATCCTGACTAGTCCCAGATGATACAACACACCCTCATCTTCAATGAGTTGTGGAAAAGAGTGTGTGTCAGAGAAGGAGACAGTGACCCAAAAAAGCCTACATCAGACAAAGAGCTCACCATCTGGGAAAACAAGAACAGCAAAGCATATGCATTAATCGCAGCATCTGTAAATAAGGAGGTGAGTCGCCATATTTCATCATATTCAACTGCCTTTGAAGCTTTACAAAAGCTGAAAGAACTCTATGACTCACATTCTGCACTTGAAGTCGTCCAACTTATGATTAAACTCTTCACTCTTGAACTGCAAAATAATGATCCTCTTGCTCTTGCATCTGAAATAAAGTCTATAATGCATGATATCAAATCCACTAAAGTTGAGCTGGATATCTCTCTTATTGCTTTTCTCAAGGCACTTTATCCTACATACTCCAATTATCTTGAGTCCTTGCAAGCAAATGGAAATCTCAAAGATATAACCTTTGACTCTCTTGTGAAAAAGCTTGCTGAAAGAGAAAAAGCCTTTGTAAAGAAGACAGTTCCTGAATCCTCTGAAGAGACTGTATGCCTAGCTCATAAAGAAAAGTATCCTGCTCAAGATTCTACAAGAGGAAGAGGTGAACGAAGAGGAAGAGGAAGATACTTCAGAGGCAGGGGGGCAGACATTCTCAAGGAGAAAAGGTAGATTTACATTTTATTCGCTGCAAAAGAAATGGATCACATGATGCCTTTACATGCAAGCTACCATGGGACAAAATTGAGCAGAGAAGAAACCAACAGAAATGTAAAACTGATGATACAGACGAAGGTAAAGCACCTGAATCTGCTCACTATGTTGAGGCACGATGTAACATTGGAGTAAATGAATATTTGTTTAATACTTCACTTGCTTCCTGGAAAAATGATTGGCTTCTTGATTTAGGAGCAACCTGTCACATGACTCATAGAAAAGATTTTTTTGAAGATTTCACTGACAATGTTGATGGAGTAGTATACTTTGCAGATCAGTCAAAAATCAA
>APFE030948791.1:0-18142 GCA_000404065.3 Pinus taeda | reverse complement strand
ATGTGGAATTCTATGGTGATTCCACGCATGGTCCTTTTGACTTGCCAAACCAATAGTGGCGAATTACCCAACATAATCAATGATGATGAGAATTTTAGGGTTTTACTTGTGTGTAATGACTACTCGTCGGTTCTCGTTAGTGTTTTCATTTCCTCAATGAGTTTTGTAGCCTACTTCTCTGTAACTAAGTTTCATGAGGTCAATTTCTTAAATAATAACAACAATGAACCAATGTTAGATCTTTGCCATTCCTCGTTTTACTATTTCCTTCAATCATGCAATTTTTGTATTGAGTTCACTTAAGAATTTAAGGTCAGAGGTAGCTTTTACACTGTGACACCATTTCAATTACATTCAAGATTATTATGTGCTTAAATTTGTTAGGGTTTTAACTTTTGGTAGACATATATTTTTGTTGATTGTTCTTATTAGGATTTTTTGTTTCCTTTACAATGTTTATTAGTCGAGAGTTTGTTATAGAGATTCAAGTAACAACCTTGAAAGTTTTTATAGGGTTTATTTTTTTGATAATAAACTTTTTCTTTCACCTTCAACTAAACAATGTTTCTCAAGTAATCTTTTGTAATAAAATTTAAACCATTTCCCACTTCCTTATAGATTCTTTATGTATAAAATTTATTTTTATTTTTATATTTATGGTTTGAATTCGTTTGCAACCCTTTCAAATGTGCATTCTCATTGGAACGATTTTTGAAGTCTCATGGTTTTGCATCCTTATAACTAGACTATGAAATTGATACCTGCATATTGATTTGTCATTGGAGGTATTTCCTATTTGTACAAGATGGATTTTTTTCTTTTTCTTTGATGTTTCCAATTGGTGTTTACTTCTCCAGCTCATAGGACTCTTGAATCTCTTACCAAGTCGAATGTTATTGTACCTAGTTACTATGTCCACGACTTCACTACCAAAGTTCTATCTCATTTGTTTTTGTAATTCTTATGAGTGTATTGATGATCATGCACTACCAATTCTTTGAAAACTACTAGCCCAAGGCTCTCTTGCTTGTAGTCGTATTTAATATTTAACATTTTCTATGAATCTAAACTATATTAGGTTCAATATCTTTGACCCTGACTATTGTTTAATAGCTTTTCCTTTACATAACTTTATCCATGCTCTATTTAAATGAAAGAGTATTTTTTTTTTCTTTTGCTCTCTAGTGTATACTTAGTTGAGCTTTCACTTGATAATTTTTGTACGCTTCTTATTACTTTAATTAAGACTATCCCTAACAACTAATATTCAAAAATAATTTCAAAAATTTCTAACTATATTAGTATATAGATTTTATTTTTCTTTATTAAATATCTCTGGTACAAATATTTACTTTAAATCTTAGGAAGTCGTAATATATATTTTAAGAACCGAGTTTCCATCCTTTTTACCACGTTTCATATAAAATTATACCTACATGAAGTAGTTTTTCCTTTTCGCATCAATGCAATTGTTATGTATTGTGGGGTATATGAAGTATGTTTAGAAAATTTGAAATATATATATATATAGACACACACACACATGGCCACGCCAATACAATTTACTCTTTCTAAAGTAAAACATTACATTCATAGAATAATCTCATATGCTTCATAAAAAATATTTATTTAATATTCTAATTTTCTGCAATGTATACTTTAGAGAATCATAAACAAAAAATTGACTATTTGGTTTTTATTTTCTGAAAACATAGTAGGCAAGAAATATCAACTTGAATTTGGTTGTTTGGAAAATTATTATTGGAATATTTGGCTCCTCTCAATCATGATACTTCCTCTAGAAGTTATTCCCCTAAGCACAGGTTTACAAATACCCTCTACTTTTCCTCTTCACTTGTTCATTCAATCTTCTTTAAGACATCATCAGTCCCTCCAGCAAGAAGACCGAAAGACAAATAAATTATCTTTTTCCATTACCTAAGCACCAAAAATAGTCCACTAGTGGGTGTTGGAGCAATGGTTGCTCATGTCAGGGGAGTTGCCACTTCCCCTAACATGATGAGGCAACTTAGGGGAGGAAATACAATGTCGGAAGCATAATTGAACTCTAGCTCCATCTTTAGGTATTTGTTCCGTAGCAACACAATAAGGTTCAATTTGGATTTTACTATTAGATTTATGCAAGGTTTTAATGAAATCTCTATGTATTTGACCACATTAATGGAATGCATTATTACAATGCTACATGTTACAATAGTGTAGAAAAGCTCCACTTCGTGTTTATGAATGTCGATAAATCTCGCCTACTAGCTTTGTATGTTATGTTTGTTGAGTCTAATGAAGTCATTAAACAATCTCCCACCTAATATGATGTTAAGTTGTATTATGGTGGCAATATGCATTATATGACCACTCAAAACTATGGTTGGTGTGCCTACAACCAACCGATGAACTATGTAGTGCAATTACAGAGCCCCTGCAATGGAGTTAACAACGATGACGAAGGAAACACCTTAGTGCAGAAGAGGGGTATGTGCAAGAGAACCTTTACTCTTCACACAACCCCGCTTTCATGCACCTGTTGTTCCACACAACTATTTCCACAATTGGATATTGTTTTACCTATCATGCATTGTGTTCAGGGCATGATATTTGTTGAGCCCGCTTGCCCTTCTTCCCCCCTCGCTTACCTAATGGACCTAGACCCCATCAATTTTGGCATCTTTAGGTAGAGTAGTAACAATGTCAGTGTCAAAGCACTCACCGACAAAATGACCACTCACTAAATTAACATTTTTTTCCATTTTAAAATGATTTGTCAAGCATTGACAAATAGGGAAAAAATGCACTCTACCAGGGATATTATGTCCCATCGAAGTGATCTAAGTGTATTAGAAAATGAGAAATACATTTTTCAAAAAATATAAAATTGTTTTAATAATTGAAGAAAAATCATAAATAAAAAGAAATCTCAAAAACTTTGGTTATACACCTAAAATGACTGAAATCAATAGAGTGGTCAAAGGACTTTGATCGCAAGGCACTTGCTATAGTCCTTGATAGAGGCAATGAATAATAAAAAATTATAAAACATGTCAAAATAATTGATCATGAATATATGCATGTTGATATATGTATTGTGAGGGTTTTATTAAAATTAAAAATAAAAATATTTTTATATAAGGAAATGTAAAATTAATATAAATATAAATGACATTATAAAGAATCAACATAAATCAATCTCAACTCCAAATCTATCATGTGTCAAGAAATATGAAATTTCTCGTGGTGTCAATTTTTTCTGAAGTTTTGCACTCATAAAAAAGATTGCATCTTGAGAGATTTGATCTCTCTTTGGACTTGGTAGATCTAGAGTTAAGATGAATCAATGTGAGTCAAAATGAATCTATGTTGGTTGTAAATATAAATGAATTTCCCTCTCCATATAAAAAGGAGTTTCTTTCCATTTCATGTAGGAAATGGCATATGGAAATTTGTGAAGAAATAGAGGAAATTATAGTAGTCTAGAGGCGAGGTTCAGCTTCTCATGTATCAATTTGAAGACTAATGAAGCATTGAGGTACTAATCTACTTTGTTGTATGGTTATATTATGCTTTTTTAGTTGTTTTAAAGTTACAAAATCTTCTTGTTCTTGTGTTTATGTGAAATCTTGAATAAAAGGTATGAAATTACAGTCGTAACACAAGCTACAACAACAATATACTACCCCTTGATACAAGTTATAAACAGTTAGAAATTAGTGCTAAAATATTAGATAAAACTAGGGTTTGTCTAACTAGCAAATTCTAAAAATTAAATAGCATATAACAGCCAAAGATATCAAGTTGTCCAGCCTTAAAATGACCATGATGAAAATCAACAAATTAAATTATTATTAAGATGATTTTTTGGTCAAATATATGCACAATTAACAAGATGTTTCAGGTTTTCTATGGCTGGAAGTTAATGTAAGTTGTTATAAAAACCTAGATTTTACCCTAAAACAAGAAATGAAAGGTAGAATTTTGAGTTTTAGATTGACTAGATGGGAGAAGACTAGTGCCTAATGTTTGGTAATCTGAAATTTGTTTTTATTATTATCTTAATCCTTGGTAATCTAAAATTTTAGAACTGTATTTCAAAGGTATGAGAGTGCAAGGAAGCCTTGTCTTTAGTGAGGTGCATGATAAGGTAATGCTTTCCTTCAACATGTAGAAAATCGTGTAGATGTTTGGAGGTTTATTTTGGAATACACCGTTGCTAGCCAAATGGAGCAGATCACCTCTACAACCAAAATTTTGTCTTATGTTCTAGTTGTAGTCCATTCATTTAATGCCTCTATGTTATGTCCAATCCATTGTTGCATTTTACATAGCTTATGAGTGATAGCCCATATCTCATTGGTGAGATGACAGTGAATCAAAAGGTGATGTTATGCTTTCACGTTATTCCCTTAAGAGCGCATATGTTGGGAGTTGTCCATCCTCTTCTTCTAAGCATGTGTAGGTTGGGATTGCACCCTTGATTTGAGATTTGGGGCCCCAACCTTGGTTTTAGATAGTTGTCTTGCATCTAGAGGGTCAAGACTTGTGCTTGAACTCCTTATTTATTACAAACCTATTCATAAAAATTCATTAATTGATTTTTCATCATCATATAGATCAATTTATATGTTATTTTATATACATGCACGTAATCAATCTTCCTAAAACATGGTTGATCTTCGAGTGCCTTAGACCATTAAATGCCACAAATCATAGTGAGATGTGCTTGAGTGTGGGTTAAGTAATTGCATTGTGGGAGAACTAATATGCATTTACAATGCATATCAAAAGAAGAAAGGTGCAACTAATATGCATTTACAATGTATATCAAAAGAAGAAAGGTGCATTGTAGAATGCATTGGGGTCATAAGAGAGGCATCATGTCACTATACCATGAATATAAAAATAAAATGGTATAAAAAAGGTGAATAAAAAAATGGATACATACAATATTTAGTGAAAATAGGGGTTTTATAAATTGGGAAGGTGTATTGGATTTATATTAGCAAGGGGTTAAATAATGTGATTTTTAGAGGTATTTTCCAATATGTAGTCAAATTAAGGGTTTGTTTAATATGTCACGAATGCACGTGCTATGTCAGAGGTTCAGCGAGTGAAGCCCCCATGCCATTTTCTTTCTTCAGGGCATCAACTAATTATAATTTTCTTCACTATTCCATTTTAATCACTTCAAACTAAGTTTTCAAACAGGACTCATGCAATTTTTTAAAAAGGCTACACACTTTGTTTTTTTTTTGTACGAGCTTGATATTAAATCTGATGTATCTTTGAAATTTTAGATCTCCAAGGTCTAAAATTGCGAACTGGGGTACCCCTCTACGTCCTCTTTCCAACGCCACTAGTTTGATTGAAATTGGATTCTACAAGAAAGAGTTATGCCCAATCTCCCAAGATGACATGAAGTAACTTCAATATGTTGTAACTTTTGACTCTGGAGTCCATTTGAGGAGTTCCATATACCATTGGAAAGCTAATTTAGAGAACTATCCACTGGAGGGGGTCTGATTTATCTTTGCGGGCTTCTGTTGTTGGGGATTAGGCTGCAAAATATCTGATCCTTTGTCCTCTTTTAGTGGCTTAAAACACATTTTGGAGAGGGTGACAACACAATCCCTGAGCCTCTTCCTCAATCCCACTTTGTCCCAACTCAATCAACATGTTGCACGAGGAATAAGATAGGTTAGGATATTTTGAGACTGATGTCATCTTGCCATGAGTGGATTCCATTTGTAGGTATTGTTATCTTGACATGATAGGATGATGCTCAAGGAGGATGTTAAGGAGATGACATAAGAAGACACTTGTGAACCTGGAACCATGAGGAGATCATAAAGTAAGAAAATGAGTTGACATCAAATCACGATAGAAGAAGGAAGATCAATATCACATGGAAGACTCCATCTCTTTCTTGGCTTTTGGAGGATGAAAATGTACATGCAAGATCTATCATGAAGATACAAAGATGGAAAAAAGGAGAGAAGCTTGGAATAAGCACTTTACAACAAAGTTCCATGTCATCATTTCCAAGTCATGGCTTGTCCAAGTGTCACCGTAAAAGTCTTATGTGCCAGTGTATTTTCCACATCATTTATGGATGTAATTATGTAATTTCAAAAATGAGAAAATGTTGTTGAAAATAGGAACAAGAGATTATAAAAATAGAATCAGAAATTCCAGTTTAGTTTGTCCTTGAATTAAACTGTGAATTAAAATTAAATTATTTTCTCATAGAAACTTGTAATAGTTAACTAAGTTAAGTTGACTTAGTTAACTTAGGAATTTTGATTTGAAATTATTTTTGTCATCATGTGTATGTTCTCCCTATTTTATAGGATTCTAGTATGAGTTAATTGTGAGTTGTAATTAGACAACTCAGTTTACTTAGTTAAGTTCAGTTAAATTAGTTCCAAATTGTTTGAGGAACTAATAGTGAGTTAGCAGTTAATTGGGTCATTAATGAACTCAACTAGTGCTACTCTAGTTAACTGAAGATTCCCTCATCAGAAACTCATGCATGTCGAATCAGAGAAAGACCCAGTTGAGACTAGAGTGCAGGGATAGTGTCCTATTTGTTGTAGAATTTTCTGAGTTGTACAAATAGTGCATGCAATTAGGAACTAAACCTTGAAGGGATTATGCAGTTTTGGATGCACTAATTTCCCTTTAAGATGGGCTAATCAGCCATAGGAATTGCACAAGGAAATAGGGGCTTGGAGAGATGGAGAATTGGCTAAGTGTTGGCCAAGAGTTTGTTTGTGAGCTAGAGATTGATTTTATTGAGTGTTGGGATTGTTCTTGTGAGAACAAGAATTGTAATCTCATATTGAATTTCTGATTAATTCAATACAAATAGTGGGATTTTAAGTTGTGGCTTTCCCCAGATATTTATTGTGTTATGTGCCTTTGATGTTCTTCCTCTTGTCGATTATTGTTTTGCTTGATATTTATGTGCTTTTGTTGTAAAGAGTAGAAGAAAATTCTTGTCTCTTGTTTTAGTAGATTACATGAGCTTGTGAATCTACAAGAAAATCTACAAATGTAAGATGTGTGGAAGCCCAAGGTCCACACATAGAATCTGAGGAGTCATATAAAAGCTAAAGGGTCTCATAGGATTTCGAAAAGCCACATAGGAGCTCAAAAGTCATGAGGGGAGCTCAAGAGTCACAAGGGAGGAGGAGAGTCATCTCATTTGTCATATATACACCCTCATAACTCAAGTAAAGGAAGTTTCACCTTCGCTTCTCAAGTTAGGCATAAGAGAGAATATTAGTCTTTTGAGAAGAAAGTAGTTGCTTAACGTTCCACTATTGGAACTAGTGTGATAGTGTATCTTGGGACTTTCACTTTATAATTTGAATCTCTTGGAATTGACACAATTTTCATGCATATATCGTGAAAGATTGTAAAGTTATTCTTTCATTGTTTGCGATGGATGTTTATGTTAACACATACTAATGAAAATGAACTATTTTGTTGGCTTTAGCATGCATCTTTGAATCAGGGCTTTTGCTTTCATGATCGTTATTTATTTGCGAACTATTTCGCAAGATCATTAACGATTCTTTCTTATATATGTGTGCATCTTTATTAGGATAGTATTATTACTTTTCTCTTAAAGACTCGCTTTCTCTTATTTTTCGTGAAAGAACCATTATACACTTTGCAATTGAATGCATCACAAGGATAAACTACATGTTTATCTCGAAAGTATATGTGTTTCTGTTGTGTAGTTTATTACATCCAAAGAAAATCTTTAAGATAATGACAACCGACCTTATTTTTCGGTTGGGGTTCCTACTCCAAACGGTGTGAGGTCTAATTGGGACTTCATATTAGGGATACCTTGTTACCGTTAGATGCATCCAACACCGCCAACACATCTATATTTAAATCTCCTAATTCTTAACACATTAATATACTTAGTTTTTGGACTTCGGGAAACTATGCCATAACATTTCTCTATTCATAAGTGTCGTATAAAACTATCATTTCATGGAATCAAGGTTTAAATTCCTATATTACCAATATAATTATTTTATTGCTCACATTGAGTTTGGTCTATCGAGTTTAATCATATTTACTACTTATTAAATATTTTCCTCTCAATAATTTATTTATAATTCAATGAATCTATCTAATAAAAAATATATTTCCTTAATTCCTAGTGCATCGAACTTATACGCATTCCTATATTTCAATGCATATACTAACTTTATATTAAAATTACCATAGGCATCATTTTTAACTTTTATCCAAGTTCTTCATATTAGAAACTCAAATATGTATATTTTATATCAATCGCATTGAATATGCTAAATTTTGATTTGATTATAGTGAATTGCATCCACTTATATTAAGACTCATATCTTAACTACATTTCCAATGTGGTATTTAATCTGGACTTTATATGATAGTTTCGATATAGTTTATAAAACCTTTATGAGTCTTCTCTATAATTTTCTACCCACATATGTGGCATTCTATGGTGATTCCATGCATGGTCCTTTTGACCTCCCAAACCAATAGTGGCGATTTACCCTACATATTCAACAATGATGAGAATTTTAGGGCTTTACTTGTGTGTAATGACTACACATAGGTTCTCGTCAGTGTTTTCGTTTCCTCATTGAGTATTGTGGCCTACTTCTTTGTAACTAAGTTTTTAGAGTTCAATTTCTTAAATAATAACAACAAAGAACCAATGTTCCATCTTTGTCATTCGTTGTTTTACTATTTCCTTCAAACGAATAATTTGTGTATTGAGTTCGCTTAAGAATTTAAGGTCAAAGGTAACTTTTACACTGTGACACCATTTCATTACATTTAAACTATTTCTTACTTTCTTCTAGATTCTTTATGTATAAAATTTATTTTTCTTTACATATTTATGATTTGAATTCATCTGCAACCCTTTCAAATGTGCATTCTCATTGGAACGATTTTCTAAGTCCCATGGTTTTGCATCCTTATAACTAGACTATGAAATTGATACTTGCATATTGATTTGTCATTGGAGGTATTTCCTATTTGTACAAGATGAATTTTTTTTCTTTTCCTTTGATGTTTCCAATTAGCGTTTACTTCTCCAGCTCATAGGACTGTTGAATCTCTTACCAAGTCGAATGTTATTGTACCTAGTTACTATATCCATGACTTCACTACCAAAGTCCTATCTCATTTGTCTTTGTAATTCTTATGAGTGTATCTATGGCAATGCACTTCCAATTCTTTGAAAAATATTAGCTCTGGGCTCTCTTGCTTGCAGTTGTATTTAATATTTAACATTTTCTATGAATCTAAACTATATTAGGTTCAATATCTTTGACCCTGACTATTGTTTAATAGTTTTTCCTTTACATAACTTTATCCATGCTCTATTTGAATGAAAGAGAGTATTTTTCTCTTTTACTCTCTACTGTATACTTAGTTGAGCTTTCAATACAATTTACTCTTCCTATAGTAAAAATTGCATTCAAAACAATTTACTCTTCCTAAAGTAAAAATTGCATTCATAGAATAATCTGTTATGCTTCATAAAAAATATTTATTTAATATTCTAATTTTCTGCAATGTATACTTTAGAGAATCATGAACAAAAAATTAACTATTTAGTTTTTATTTTCTGAAAACACAGTAGGCAAGAAATATCGACTTGAATTTGGTTGTTTGGAAAATTATTATTGGAATATTTGGCTCCTCTCAACCATGATACTTCCTATAGAAGTTATTCCCCTAAGCACATGTTTACAAATACCCTCTGCTTGTCCTCTTCACTTGTTCATTCAGTCTCCTTTAAGACATCATGAGTCCCTCCAGCAAGAAGACCGAAAGACAAATAAATTATGTTTGTCCATTACCTAAGCACCCAAAATAATCCATTAGTGGGTGTTGGAGCAATGGTTGCTCATGTCAGGGGAGTTGCCACTTCCCCTAGCATGATGAGGCAACTTAGGGGAGGAAGTACAATATTGGAAGCATAATTGAACTCTAGCTCCATCTTTAGGCATTTGTTTCGTAGCAACACAACAAGGTTCAATTTGGATTTTAATATTAGATTTGTGCAAGGTTTTAATGAAATCTCTGTGTATTTGACCACATTAATAGAATGCATTATTACAATGCTACATTTGTTACAAAAGTGTAGAAAAGCTCCACATCATGTTTATGAATGTTGATAAATCTCATCTACTAGCACTATATGTTATGTTTGTTGAGCCTAATGAAATCATTAAAGTATAGTATCCCACCTAATATGACATTAAGTTGTATTATGGTTGCAATATACACTATATGACCACTCATAATTGTGTCTAGTGCATCTACGACTAACCGATGAACTATGTAGTGCAACTACAAAGCCCCTGAAATGGATTTAGCAATGATGACGGAGGAAACAACTTAATGCAAAAGAGGGGTATGTGCAAGAGAACCTTTACTCCGCACACAACCCTGCTTTCATACACCTATTATTCCACACAACTATTTCCACATTTGGATATTGTTTTACCTATCATGCATTTTGTTCAGGGCATGATATTTGTTCAACCCCCTTCCCCCTCCTCCCCCCTCACTTACCTAATGGACCTAGCACCCCATCAGTTTTGGCATCATTAGGCAGAGTAGTAACAATGTCAAACATAACAATGTTAGTGTCGAAGCACTCACTGACAAAATGATCACTCACTAAATTAGCCTTTTTTCCATTTTAAAATTATTTGTCAAGCACTGACAAACAGGGAAAAAAATGCACTCCACTAGGGATATTATGACCCATTGAATGATCTAGGCTGATCAGAAAATGAGAAATACATTTTTCAAAAAATATAAAATTCTTTTCATAATTTAAGAAAAATCATAAATAAAAAGAAATCTCAAAAACTTCGGTTATACAACTAAAAATGACCGAAATTAATAGAGGGGTCAAAGAACTTTGACCGCAAGGCACTTCCTATAGTCAAAATATAGCAAGGACTAATAAAAATTTATAAAATATGTCAAAATAATTGATCATGAATATATGCATGTTGATATATGTATTATGAGAGTTTTATTAAAATTAAAATTAAAAATATTTTTATGTAAGGAAACGTAAAATTAATATAAATATAAATAACATTATAAATAATCAACATAAACCAATATCAACTCCAAATCTCTCATGTGTCAAGAAATATGAAATTTCTTGAGGTGTAAATTTTTTCTAAAGTTTTGCACTCATAAAAAAGTTTGCATCTTGAGAGATTTGATCTCTCTCGGGACTTGGTAGATCTAGAGTTAAGATTAATGTGATTAAAATGAATCTATGTTGGTTGTAAACATAAATGAATTTCCCTCTCCATATAAAAAATAGTTTCTTTCCATTTCACATGGGAAATGGCATATGGAAATTTGTGAAGAAATCGAGGAAATTGTAATAGTTTAGAGGTGATGTTCAGCTTCTCATGTATCAATTTGAAGACTAACGAAGCATTGAGGTACTGATCTAGTTTGTTGTATGGCTATGTTATGCTTTTCCAATTGTTTTAAGGTTACAAAATCTTCTTGTTCTCATGTTTATGTGAAAGCTTTATAAATATTTATTTTGGAATAAGCAATGTGAAAAGATTCTCCCTTGTTTATTTGTTGTTTTATTTCTACACCTGTTTTACAATTTTCTATCAAAATAAGTTGCAGATTAGAAAGTGTGTTTGAGCCATTGAACAACCCCTTTACATTTGCATTGATGAGTGGCACCCTTGGCCCAAGATGTTCTAAATCTTAAACAAAGGTGGTATAAATAAATGTGTATATAAAAGCATGCCTGTCCGATCGGCTTGTGATTTGTTCCTTGCTTCTTTCCCCTCGATGGTTGCTCTATTAGCTCTTGGTCACCTTAGCAATGGGATCTATCCTCTCCCAAACCTAAGTCACTATATAGCTGCTCCAGAATCGATTATATATCAACGTTCTAATACGCAATACTTGTACACATCAAAAACCTCAAGTTCGTCAAGGAACTGTGAATTTGTTCCTTGCTTTCTTTCCCCTCGATTGGTTGCTTATTAGCTCCTGGTCCACCTTAGGCAATGGGATCTTAATCCTCTCCCAAAACCTAAGTCACGTACAATAGGCTGCTCAAGAATTCCGGTTATATATCAACGTTCTAAAATTACCAATACTTGTACACATCAAAAACCTCAAGTTTGTCGAGGGGAATGCGGCGAGTCGTGAATTGCCTATCCCTCCTATTGGACAAACAATGGATGAGAATAAACTAGTAGGGTGAAGATACGGAGAGAGAGGGTTCAGTCCATTTTGTTTACTAGAAAGATAGGTATTCCTTTCTTTTTGTCAGAAGATTATCTTTTCACAAATATTGTGTCAAAGATGGGTAAGGCTTATATGGAAGTAAGAAGGGTGTTTTCTTTTTTGGTGAAATAACCATAACTAGTCTTTCCTTGACTCACAACTACTAATCTCAATCATGTAAAGCATGTAGCTATTATTATATCAGATCATATACCAATTTAATTATACAAATATATCATAGTTTAAGTATGAAAGTTATGCACCAATGTAATGCTCACACCATATCACCCCATTTCCGCGTTCCTCTTCTTCCTTTCCTTTTATTCCCTTATCATTTTGCCCATTCCCATTTTTTTTCCATATGCTACAATTTATGTTTTGTTAATGCTTGCTCTTCATACATCACATAAAGCCTCGACTCCATAGCCTTAGCAATCCTGCTTAGAAATACCTCCGTATGTTAGAGGAGCCAATCTATAGAGAAGAAGAATCACTGAGTTGACGTTTGGTAGCTTTCTTGAGATATACAATGCTGACACCCTGGATGCTTGGGCCTTTACACTTTTGTGGCTGCTAACTTTTGTTATAACACTACCTTGAAAGCTTCTCTACTATAATCTGCAATGGTTTTGTCGGTCATCTTTCTCCTCTTGATTTGCTTTATCTCAATGCCGCATGGTCATGATAAAGGGTATCATGTATATTACATTTTCCCTTTTCATCACTTGGTGATTATTTGTGATTGGTCTATTATCCTAATCACAACGATGCTGGTGCTCAACAGCCTTGTCTATCGTTTATGTTGAAGCTACAGTTTGGTGCAGTTTAGTATCCCAGGACCTAGCGAACAAAATTCTATGAATATCTGTTAGGAAGTTTCTGTTTTTACATGAACTAGAGATGAAAACTTTGCAAGACCTAACACAATACTGCAAGCAAAAGCAAAGTTTATTCATGCACGTTGGTCCTGAAATGATAACAAAAACATGCAATTATTTACTAATTACTGAAGCTAAAAAGTTTTAATATTAAAGTTGACATTAAAGTAATGATGTATGCGGATTATTGAGAGGCAAGTCATTGAACACCCACTAGGAATATTAGGTCACATACTCAGAAAATTAAACAGCCACTAGACACACTGAATTTATATAATGCACAAGACCTGCAACACATTCATATGCACATCTGGCAAGGATTAATGGATTAAAGCAAAAAATTTTGGAAAGACCTAATAAATCTGCAAGAAATACATGCATCAGATCTTACACACATTACACATTACTCAGTACAGGATAAGGAAGGAAACCAAACACAATCAACAACCCAAATACAAATTTTGAACACGGAAGAGAATGAAGGGCTATTAGTTTTATGCATTAAAAGGAAGGCCGGGCTTAGAAAGAAAACTCCAAAAGAATCAGAGTGAAAATTGATGATCTTTTATGTTGCCAAGAAATGTGGGTTCGGAGATGGGTACGGGTGTGGGTGCGGGGACAGGGACGGGTACGTCATTTTTTGAAACAGGATGTGTGGGTTCGTCAAGGATATATATATATATATATGAGTTTGTATATTTTTCAACTTTAAACAAGAAAACTAAAATATTTACGATTTGAACTTTAAATATTTAAACATGCACATCATTGGATATTCAATATTCACAATGAAATTTCAAAATTTCTAGTTTGATATCAAGTGCAAATTGGAGTTTACATATTAATAAGAATCATGATATATGTCCATTGTCATACTACATTCAAACTTTGTCTTAAGGCATCTCCAAACAAGAACTCAGAAATTTTAAAATACTAAAATAAAAATATCTAATAGTGAACAATGGCTTCCTCAAGCAATGTCATCAACATCATTTAGATCTTCAGCGAGCATGCTCTCCAAGTAGGGATCACTCTCATCTTGAGGCTCTTGCTCATCCATAGCAATTGGAGGTAGCTCAATAAGGCCATCTGGTTGTATCTCCTCGTCCACACACATAAGATCGTTTGTGTATTGGTCCCATTTCTTGAAAGGACCCTCGTATCCAAGGTCTTTTCGAGATATGAGACGAAGAGTGCTATGAACGTACACTAAGTTCTCTGCCTTCTTTGAGCCCAACATATTTCTTTTTACTAAATGGATAAAGGCATAAGTACTCCAATTCCTCTCATAAGATGAAGAACTAGCTACCCAGAATATTAGGGGAGCCCCATTAAATTAATTAAAAAATAAAATATAAAAGTTAAAATGAACCCAAAAGAACCTGATTTTGGGGTTCCAAGTACCCATCATCAGGGTCCTCCGTACCTGTCAAGACAAAAGAACCCAATTTTTTTAATGAAGAACCCGGTTCTTATGGGTTCTTCTCAAAAGCACTCAAACCCAAATCCAATACTTGGGGACGAGAACCCGGGACGGGTTCGAGAACCCCACCCAATCCAATACTTGCGGACGAGAACCCGGGACGGGTTCGAGAACCCCACCCAATCCAATACTTGAGGACGAGAACCCAAGACAGGTTTGAGAGCCCCACCCCTGAGTTCGGGAACCCATGCGATGATCTTTGAATCAGAGGCATAACATAATAGTGGAAATAAAACAAAACCTTTTCATGAACATGATACAGATCTTGCAACACATATCCATGCACAATTAAACACAGAGATTAATCGATCCAATGTCCACTGCTGGTTGGTAAGTTGGTTTGAACTTTGCAAAGGATAGTGGGACTACCAATAGCCTATCACATAGATTCTTCAATGCATGTGTGTCCATATTGTGTCTGCACGTGTGTCCATATTGTATATTGTGTCTGCATGTGTGTCCATATTGTGTCTCAGGTATGCTAGGAAGAATGTCATGTTCGTGACTTTCATAGAGATAACAATTACAAGATTTATAATGTACATAAATATTAGGTTAGATTGTGTACAGACTCTGAAATAATTATGATTGGAAGGTTAGGAAAAGTCCAATGATAGGAATTTAAATCATCATCGAAGAACCCATGCTTCCATGTTGAAGGAACCAGATATCATTTGTGAGGCAAGTCTACCTAATTTGTATGATTAGAATTTTATTGATGGCACATAACAAAGTTAGAAACCCTTATTTGATCAAGATGTTTAAAAGACCGTAGATCATCTTGACAGTTAGGAAAGGAGCCATTAGTAAACAATTAAAAAGGTTGACAATAGAACTTACAAACCTCAAGAAATCAGCGTAAATAATTTGCGAGCCATCATGTGGCTATAGCTTTCGAGTCACTAGTGAAGGACATTTACAGGTACAAATGATATCAACTTCCCAAGCAATATTACGTGGAGGATTATTTGCAAACTTGAAGTTATCTTTGAATGTTCCATCATAAGAACTAGCCACAGCAGCAACCTGTTCTGTGAACCCTTCTTTTTTTCTGGGCAACTTTCCCTCTGACCCTTATGGAAAAGAGGTTAAATGACCATCTTCAAATGTTCCAAACTGACGCAAAAACACACATCAATTCAGCTGACGCAAAAACATACATTGCAAATCACCAAAAAGCCTTGGACGATTAAAGAAGGTATAGAGCGGGGGGTACAACAATGGACATCTTTAGTTATAACAAGTTAGGGTTTATTCATTAAACCCGGAGAAAGCAGCTTCACAACAGGGATTTTATGATGTCTTGGAAATCACTAAAACAACATAGTACAATCTCCCGGGTGCAAAAGGCAAAGCCATCATTATGCTTCGACAACACAAGCAGTCAATGATCAATGTGAAGCTATTTTTTCATCCTGGGTATCGTTTCCTCTGGGGATGGTTTTGCCCTCCTATGGTTTGTTAACCAGAGTAAAATCACATCCATGCATGCAAAAGTATATATATATAAATACATATTCAAGTCTCTGCTCCTGTATAGAGGCAGAAAAAGAGATGCAACAGGAGGTAAATTGTTTAAATTACCAATGGAATAATTATAAATTAAACCAGCACAACACCAAATAGTGGATGTTATAATATCGTAAAAAAACCCACAATTAGAGATCAACAACAATATTCAAAACAAATATCGCAGAAGACTCAACTCTTTAAATAGAAAGTTTCAAATGGCTCAAGTACATAGAGATCTGAAACTTGGAAGATTTAAGCATTGAGTCTTAAAAGAAAATCAAACAAACAACGAGCCCAATATTCGTACAGAGATGAGATAAAATAAAATAATTATATTTATGTCTAACAATGCACTGTTAAGTACAATATGTCCCAGCGGGAGAACAAACAGTTCCCAAAAATGATATAATGCATAAAGTAAATCAACATCTAACTCTAACAAAGAAGATCTAAGAACTAAGAGCTAATAAGTATGTAGATCAGAACCATCTCTCCTAACATCTTGGGTCTCTCCTAACATCCTAGGCTGAATGAAAAACACTGACCACCTCCAACATATCTCAGCTTGTGACAGCCTAGACCTTAATTGGAAGCCAATTAAGCCTTCTGAGTGCACGTAACAAACCAAAAGGGCTGCAGACACTTCTGCATCCGAAACCACTGGGTAGAAACATTAGAGATAGTCATCGCCTGTCAAGTTGAATTAAAGATCCCCTCGGCCATCCATTAAATTCGGGGCCTTGGCCTTTTGTTGCTGCAAGATGGACATTTATAATGCTTAATGTGTTCGGCTATCGCAGGAATAATCTTAAGACACTTGCCATGGAACCATTTCTTACACGTATCACAACAGATCCAAAACTCATCAGAGGCATAATTCTCACCACAAGCTCCACAAAGAGTGTCTTCATCCAACGTATTATCCTCACCTTTAAGTGGTGGTAACTTTGATAGCTTTGCTCGACATGTGGGTGCCCGTGCCTGAACAAAAACATGTTGTTTTTGCTTGAATAAGCAACACATGAAAAAGATTGAACATAAATTATAAATCACCAGCAAAAGAACAAGAAAGCATATAGTACCATTCACATCTCAAGGATAACAAAATCTGAATTGTACAATTAATCTTCATTCTTGGCAGCCTGCTCAGAAATTTACTGTTACGTGTTTTATTTATTTTTTTGTTTAAAAGAGAGCAAAATAGGGCAACTCCGCGATCAACAAATTCCTCACCTTTATGCCAGACTTATTCTTGCTGCTACTGTTGTTGGTTACAGTAGTTTTTTCTTTTGATTGCTTTTTTGCAGCTCCAGTAACAACCTCAAAAATAGTTGGGAGTTCATTGCTCATGATAAAAAGTCTTTTCCTGTCATTCACTAATTTTAGTCAGCTGAGAGCGAAAAACAAATGGTAAGAAATAAAATGAAGAAAAATTACTTCTTTACAGAACTCAACAGATAAAACAAATCTCTCAAACTCGATTGATACAACAGAAAACGATACATAAAAACTACATCTAATATGACTAGTGCTTGAAAGAAAATATATCTACTGTTTCCAGCTTGGAAGAAACACCAATGCCATGATTAACAGCGAAAAAGAAATGAGTTTAAATGCTCTGTTTTGTCACTGTGTGGTATGTTCACACTAGCAAGCAGTGCACAGGGTGTGTCCACATTAGAAAGTGGAAGAGTACCACAGCGAAAAGACGCTTGGCATATAGGGATTGCCTTGGAAGGAGTTTCCAAGGAAACCTAGACCAAGTTTAGGTGCTCATCCAAAAGCTGGTGGCCTTTGGTCAATGGCGATTAGAGATGATCTGACAGCCATGGCCGTATCCTCATGTGGTCGGTGAAATTAACCTTATCTCTTGTGGTCGGTGAAATTAACCTTATCTCTTGGGTGGAGGTTCTGGGAGATTCTATCGATTCATTGGCCTATATATCGTGCCACA
>APFE030948790.1:48241-90708 GCA_000404065.3 Pinus taeda | reverse complement strand
AATATTTTATTTTCCCTAAGTTTAGACTTAGAGACTCCATTAAAAATATTAATTATTTTAATATCTCCCAAACTGGTTAGATTCTGCCCAAACCATTTTTGAGTATTGGAGATCTCATGTGCTTTAGCCTCTCCACCAATTTGCGTGGCTAGAACACATCTGATGCTACCCCAAATCAACACTCCCTCTTAGCGAGGATTATGCTCTAGTAATACTCTTCACTGAGCATCACCTTGATCATCTGACATCAGTCTTGGTGCTGATGCTAGGCCTGCTGCCCAACATCCTTTGTACTTCTGCATCATGTACTGCTGCCCATGGCCCTATCACTGCCACTGCTGCATCCGTACGACAACCCCTCTCATCATGATGCATTGTGCTGCCCATAGCACTGCCACTGCTAACTGCTGCACTGCAACTCAATTACTGAGATGTAAGTAATTGATCTCCCAACTCTGACATCTCTGTCAGGCTAGAGACACCCTCGATGTTGAGAATCCCTTTGTCGCTGACAAGTGCCTCTTCTCTGACCTTTGCACTGCTACAACAACTCCATGCATCTCGCACTGCTGCCTCACGCTGTCCTTGGAATCCTACACTGTAGCTCCCTCTGTCGCTCCATCCACATCCGTCTCTACTGACATCCGCCAGTATTGCTACTCCTCTTTGGAGCTCCTGTAGCAAGGTATAATCCAAGAGGCTGGGTACCTCGAGGATCATGCCCCTCATCGCCTGTAGTCCATCTGACTACAACTCGATGTCTCCCCACTTCCTCTCAAGTGGCGTGTGAGCACTCATGGCACAATCATCGTCTGTCTCCACTTCCTTCTCCGCCCTTGCTGGCGCAACCTTGGTCTCGGAGGCTTCTCCCTTGCTCTTCTTCCTTGGACACTAGCTCGCATAGTGACCCAGTTCCCCACAGTGGAAGCATTTGACCTTGGAGAGGTCCTTCTTCTTTCGTTTCTCCTGCTTTCCCTCAGATGTTAGGGTAGCATCCTCCTCTTCCTCCTTCTTGATTCTGATCCCCTTGCCGCTGCTTCCCGCCTTGGTCAGGCTTCTGATCTCTTCTTGGCGAAGAGCTGCCCACAACTCCTCCCAATCTGGAAGGGTCGACTTGCCCAGTATGCTCTGGGCAAACACCTCCCAATCTTCTGAGACTGCATTCAGGGTTGTCCTCACCATCAATTCTTGATCCGACGTGGCCCCTATGGAAGTCAGGTGATCCCGGATCTCCTTCAATCGACCGAGGAAGGTGTCGATTTGTTCTCCCTTCTGCATACAGTATGATCGCAGCTGATTTTCTAGTACCATCTTCCTCTGTACGGAAGTGTGTTGATACAATTTCGTCAGGGCCTCCCACATCGCATTTGCCGTTTCCTTTTCAGCAACATGTGGTACTACATGGTCCTTGACCCCGTCAAGGATGATGCTCTTGTCCCTCGCCATTGCTTCCTCGTACTTATGGTTCTCAACTGGGTCAACTGGGGTCACTATCGTTTTCAAGGCGAAGTCCTTGAGACGATTCCTGTCTAGAATGGACAAGATTCTAGCCTTCCAGATTACGAAGTTTGAGGCTCTGTCGAGTTTGTCCTAGTCCCTTACCCCATTCACTGCCATTTTGCTGCTCCTCTACTTCCCTCCTAGAAGTTCTCAGTGTGACTCCCTCTGAGCCTCAATTTCTCTCCTGGAAACCCCTCTGCCAATGTCGAGATGCCTCCACTCTAATCGTTAGTGCAGCTACACCACTGATCCAGATTTCTTGGCTAGAAATCCTCGGCAGCAACTCCCTCCTCCTTGGTCTTGCCCTGTTAGGTATTGTTTTGACCACATTACCCCACCAACTTCACTCCGCAACTTACCCACAGCCTCCTATGCCTCAACAAACTGAAGGTTAGAGCTTCTAGTCTCTGCACAATCCCGACACCAACAAAATCCGCACCTCCTGGTCACGGGCGTCAATCCTTCTTGACTAAGAAAGATGACTGGGCATTGCGTAGGTCAAGTCTTCTCCCTTCTGCCACTGTGCTGATCCTCCTCCCAACTCAAATTTGATGACGCAGGCACTGTGTCACCCTTCCTTGCTGCTTCTCCGCTAGGAACAACTTGTCACTCGGGACAACTGTTTCTGTTGCTGCTGCTCTACTCAGCCGATGCCCTCAGTTCTTCTCTGATCTGCGACCACCCTCTGATACCATGTTGGAATTTCTAAGTCTAATTGTTAGAAATCCTTCATGTACTTTCTGATTTATTTCTGCCTACATGTCCTGTTTAATTAACAAGTTATTTACAATGTAAATACTAAAAATAAATACAAGTACATGCTCAACACATTACAAATCATCCACTGAAGGAAAAACAAGAATACAAGTGACACCGTTATTTTTGGACTAACGTCCCGGAAAAATACAATGCGGGAAAACCGATGCAACTATCTGAGGGGATTTTACAATCCTTTTCCACAAAAAATCTGCGATTTTCAAAAGGTCAAAATGGGGGGTTCTCCACAAATCATCGAAACAAAAAGTGTTTTATGTCTCCTAACAGAGATCTGGTTGATGTGATGGGAGGCTACTATAGTGAGCAGTGGTCGCCTCTTCCTCTAGGTGGTGTGTTCAAAGAACACCTTGAAGGTAAAACGGCAAAGTCCATTCACAGGGGTCCAGATGTAGTAGATGAAGAGATGATCAACCCTCCCCAGCATATCAGTCCTGGAAGTTGACTTGAAGGAGCTTTGTAGCAGTCACTTGGGGAAATACTTGGAACGTGAGCTGAAATGTTCCAGGGAAGAGAAGATAGCTATGAAATCAGATGGTTTTGAAATACTCCTTAAACCATGTCTAGTGGTTGCAGTTATTTTCTCGTATGACTTTGGAAACTATGTAAACTTCCATTTCTATTTCGATTTTAATGTTACACAAACAGATTATCTTCATTAAAAGCTTTTATTGATTCTCTGCTTCTCACATTGTTTTCACTTATTCTGATAAATTATGTAAAGTTTCCAAATTAAATGATTTGTGTCAATTCATTGTACATGTATCACATTGGAGAATGACATCATAATTTTGGATTTGCAATTTATATCATTTGTAACATATTGAAATGCATGTTGAAATGTTTACTTAAGCTTATGTCGTTTTTTATTTCTCTTGGTATCCTGCAGTGATGCTTCTAAAGATGGTATGATTAAGTATCGTGAACCATATCCATTTGGCATTGATCCTATGTGGCGTGGTAGCAGAACAGAACTGCCATTCCTAAATTCATTAAAAATGAAGATGTCCATTGTGTTGGGTGTTGCTCAAATGAACTTGGGGATTGTTCTGAGTTATTTCAATGCAAAGTTCTTTTCCAATTCGCTTAATATTTGGTGAGAATGATGCTTATGGCATGATTACATTTTCTTTTCGACTTGGGCTTCACATCTCAATATTATTTGTAATAGTACTCCCATGCTAACAACTCATTTTGACTTCAGACAAAATTTATGTTTCATGTGTTTTCAGGTATCAATTTGTGCCCCAGATGATTTTTTTGAACAGTCTCTTTGGTTATCTTGCTCTCTTAATTATCATCAAGTGGTGCAGTGGTTCTAAAGCTGATCTATATCATGTAATGATATATATGTTCTTGAGTCCTACTGATGACCTTGGTGAAAATCAACTGTTTTGGGGTCAGAGATTGGTTCAGGTAAAATATCTATGCTACAAATTATTATCCTGCAATTATAAATCTGTGTTTTGTCTGAAAAGTAGGTTAAGTTTGAAATGCTAAGTTGTGTATTTGGATAGTGGCACTATGACACCTAGTTACCAAAGAATTTCTTTATTGTTTCCTTCTGTTTTGATGAAAATTTCAGCACATCTTTATGAACTTTATTGCTTGTTTTGACCCTTATGAGTTACTTTATTCTTGTCAGATTGTGTTGCTACTGTTAGCTTTTGCTGCAGTCCCTTGGATGCTTCTTCCAAAACCTTTAATTTTAAGGAAGCAACATCGTCAGGTAGGTGTCTTTTTGACATGTAGAGCATTTTCACGTAATTTTCATTGATGCTGGCACTTATCTTATTTTCTCCTTCATATATTTTGTCTTGATTTATTTTAATGATACTGTTGATCGAATTGCAAAAGAGTTTTCAAATCATATTTTCAATTTTGTTGCAAATAGAAGAAGAATGTGCTCTCTTCTTAGAAGACAGTAAACAGTTCAAGTGTTGAATTTGCTATATATGGTATTCAGAAGGTAATTTATAAATAACTGAAATGTCAGACCATCTTCAACTTTGTTCACTGTTCATCCAAGTTTTTTACAAGCCTTGAATGCTAGGTGTTTACTAGCACATGTAAAACTTTTGTGGTATGACTCGTATGAGTAGAGTGACTAGAAAGAATTTAGACAAGGACCTGGTTAATGCTTAATGTGGTTTGTTGAAGTTCCGACAATTTGTCCAGAACAATCTTTTACATTTTTACTTTGTATTATCCTTTCCTCAAAGAATGATCTTCAAATCTGTTCTTCTGGTGGCATTCAGAGACTTCAAGGTCGTTCATATGGAATTCTTGGGAATTCAGACACGGATTCTCTTGAAATGGAACATGATTTTGATTCTGGATATGAAGAATTTGACTTCAGTGAGATTTTTGTTCACCAAATGATACATACTATTGAGTTTGTATTAGGTGCCGTCTCCAACACTGCATCTTATCTTCGGCTCTGGGCCCTCAGGTATTACTGTACTTCATCTTCTTTGTATTTGGAAACATTTATAAATTATCATGTATGCCTGAGAGGAGGTTTTTCTGAACACGAGACTTGATATGGGGTGTTTTGCAGCTTGGCACACTCAGAGTTATCAGCTGTTTTCTATGAGAAGGTTCTTCAATCTGCATGGGGGTGAGTAAAATACAAGTTTTAGTATTTCTTCATGTTGGAGTGGACCAGCGATGTCACAGCAGTAAAACTACGTGTATGAAGCTGATTAATAAAAACGTTTTGGCCATTTTTTAATCAGTCAATTCTTTTTCACGGTGATATGTAGCAGGAAAAATGCACAGGGGAGGGGTTACTTTGTATCATATGTCATTTAAGGGAGAGCAGTTCTCGTTTTCAACCTTTTATCATTCTTAAACATGCTTTTATGATAAGCACCTTGTATAGGTTACCAGTGCTAGTCTTTTATTAATCCTTAGTTATATATCAAATAGTTATATATTCTCACATATAGTAGATACATGTTTGAAGGGGAAAATTGATATTGAACATAAATTTTCTGGGTGGGAGTCACTAGATATAAGATATTAACCTGAGGGGTTTAGGATTATGAGCATTTTCCTATATAAAGCTCCAGGCATTCATTGTAAAACCATAATTGTACTCTCTTATATAATCCTTCACTCAGTGTGATATAGCCTTGCCTTTCTTGTGCGGTTAGAAGATTATTTCTTCTCATCTTTCTCTGCTGCCGAAATCATCTTGATATCAGAGCTCATTTAAAAGGCTTCAAGTTTTGTTCATTATTAGAGTTCTCTATTTTCTAAAGAGGCCCCATTCTCTTGCAGCTACACGTCTTCCAGCTTCTCATCTTGCTTTGTCTTTGCTCATCTCATTTTAATTGTGATTGTCATGCAGCTATAACAACATCTTCATACGTATAGCTGGATTTGCTGTGTTTGCTTTTGCAACTACAATGGTGTTGCTCCTTATGGAAACTCTCAGTGCTTTTCTCCATGCATTGCGTCTTCACTGGGTTGAGTTTCAAAATAAGTTCTATGAAGGGGATGGTTACAAATTCCGTCCATTCTCTTTTACTTTACTTGGTGAAGAGGATGACTAATATATCGGCTGTATTACAAAAACAATCTTCAATGCCTTTTGAAGCTCACTTTATTCTTGTAATTTTAGCACGAGAAGGGAGGACAAAATTCTTACAATAAGGTAAAAGCAAATGGGTACAAAATTGCAGTTTAGGTCCAACATTTGTTCAAAGTGGTGTGCTGGCAATTGGCTAACCAATTCTAACTGATGATTGGAATTTCAATGAGGAAATGTGTGAATAATAGAGGAGCATTACGCTGAATTGTATTGTATAGTAGGCTTCATTTTCTGAACTCATACTCTGACTTCATGAGATCAGTCCACCTTCCATCGCTTGGATTGTGGAAAGTTGCAGACATGGTCTTAAGTTCCTACTGCCTATGAAATTGCAGTGATGCTATAGAGGCATTCTTCTTTTCCAAGTTGGTGCTCTGTAATATCTTTCCCAAACTTGTAATCGAGTGCATTGAATACATTGGTATCTTTCTTTATTTATTCTCATTTGTCTTCTACGGGACACATTATCTAACTTTTTTAGCGCAAACACATGATTGCATGAGTTATTAATGGTGGCCAGAAGGTGATTATATAGGATGTCGGCAAGTTCTGCTATTCAAAGGTTTCTAAAGTATCATTAGATTGGAGATTCATGTGTGCTTCAAAATTTACCGAATACCTTTTCTTGCTTTTTCTGTATATTTTAAAATCTAAATAGATCCCCTCATTCTTTATGAATGGATGTATTGAGGTAATTGATTTGAATATTAAATTACACTTAGAGTTGCGTGCTTGATTATGTGCGTAACGTATTTGCTCGGGAAGTTTGAATCAGTTTTGCTATTCAGATGAGCGAGTTAGTTTGATATTAGAGGTTAGTCAGAAATGAGATTGCAGACGAAATTACACCTGCTGCCAGTGGGCAGTTTTATTGCTTAGAGTTGGAATTTGTTACCACGTAACTGCCTAGGCCTGTACCCTTTACAAGAAAATGAGACGCCATGTCATTACCCACACAACAATATACGTGAGAAAAAAAGATCAAGTTATGACTTACTAAGATGATGAAGTGAATTATAAAGTGGAATAATGTTGTACGACTATGAATTACAATTATGCAACGAACACAAGAAAGTAGCTTGTGAATTTTCTTGAATGGAAGATAAATGAGTTCTTATGTATTCTGACAGACTGACTTGTTTTGTCAAATTCTTTTAATGGCAATAATAAAGGTATGTTTGGATTGCCTTAAGTTTTCAAAACATTCATTTATAAGTCAGTGAGGTTTCGTAAGCTGCTTGCGAGCAATTTCTGACATGACTGACCAGAATACAACATATTTCAGATGTTCCTTCATGTTTAACGTTGTTGTAGTTCATGCCTTTTGTCAGGAGCATAGCTTTGGTGAATCCTGAACAGAGCCATTAGCAGTGTTGGAAAACCAAGTAGCGCTGGATGTTGAAGTCTCGAAGAAATCTTGTTTCCAAGACGTGATTACAAGATGTCAATTTTGTTGAATATGATTTTTCTCTTTTTCTTTTTACTATCAGGAGAATTAGTAGATCTGTCACCTCTCACCAAGGTGGCCCGGGGTCCAGTCTGAGGCACTGCCCTTATACCCCCGAGTCTAATGCTACTACCCACAAGCGTGCCAAGCGAGTAAGCCAAGTTTTGAACCTGGACGGAGTCCCAATTGGTCAGCAAATGCTTTCCGGTGAGGGATGTCCACCATTTGACCTACGCCAATGGGTTTGTTGAGTATGATCTTGAAGCCCTATATCTATAATCTATATGGGCATTATTGGAGGGAGTCTATCCACAATCATTCTGGTGAGGGATGTCCACCATTCGACCTAGCCCAATGGGTTTGTTGAGTATGATCTTGGAGCCCTATATCTATTATCTATATGGGCATTATTGGAGGGATACTATCCACAATCATGTATATTTATGAAATCAATAAGGTAGTATTTAGCATTGCAATACTGAAATATACATGTTTTTTAATTAAAATAGAACATACAACAAATGCCTTTGTGTTGATTACCATAATAACTCAATAAGACACATTGATGCAATGGTGGATCATAAAGTTCAAAGGATTCGGTTGGTTTATAGTTTGAGAAATCAACATCATAAATTTGCAATGCTTCCAATATTGTAAAAAAACAACATAAATTTAAGGTATAATAAGAAGCCAAAGCTGCTTCCAACATTGTAAAAAAACGACACAAATTTAAGGTATAATAAGAGAAGCCAAAGCTTTTGTTACCACTTTCATAGTGATTAAAAAAAACGTAGAGTGTATTCATCTCTTAATAGAATTTTAACATTCGTATTTTCACCAAATATAGAATGATTCCAGAACATGTCCCAGGCCACGAAAATGGTCTCTTGATATACATAGTCTGGTGCATGCTTCTGACGCGACAGATTGAAGGTGGCAGAGGGTTTGGGTGAAAAGTAACTCTTTTATATGGACGATTCACCCTTTATTGCTATTCATTATCAATTATCACACTTCCAAATTAAGGAATAAATGACAGTTGTTTTGTATC
Source organism: Pinus taeda (assembly GCA_000404065.3). NCBI lineage: Eukaryota > Viridiplantae > Streptophyta > Pinopsida > Pinales > Pinaceae > Pinus > Pinus taeda. The sequence goes on along the minus strand of APFE030948790.1, from coordinate 82,338 downwards.
TTTTCACAGATTGGCATACTGTAAGCATTTGTTTTTGGTGAAATTGTGTATCAAATTTTTATGTGCAACATTTAAAGTGAATACTTCACTCATCTTCAATAGACAAACTGTTGTGATAGCTATAAAGACCATCATAATTTTGAGAACAGTCTTGCACGAGAAGCCATAATATTGAGAACAATGTTGCAAGAAAGACAGCAATTACTGAACTACACACAAAATGTTAATGATTATAATTCCTTTTACATTTCTTTTATATGGAATAGTTTTTTTTCAGGACGAAAAAGCACTATGCATTTATATAAGATATATAAAAAACCCCATATACATGATGAAGAACAAAGCATATGACCCAGTAAAGAGTTCTGGATCAGCAAAATGAAACCATAAACATAATACTGGGGAGACAGGCCTAAAAAAACCGGAACTCCCACCAACTGAAAGAGACTGAAGAAACTGTTGACAGGAAAAACAGAAAAGGATCCGCCATAAGCAGATTGGCCACATGTGGAAATATACCGCTTCAAAAAAGACAATGCGGACAGCCAATGCATATCAAAATAGTTACCCTTTGTAGCTACTCACAAACAACTCGCACACTGCGAAACTAACGAATACATGGCAGTTGTTTTGTAGGTTTACAGAGATTGACATATTGTAAGCATTTGTTTTGGTGAAATTATGTATCAAATTTTTATGTGCAATGTATATGGTGAATATTTCACCCATCTTCAGCAAAGAAGCTGTTGGTGATAGTTTTTGAGAACATCATAATTTTGAAACATTGTAACAAGAAATAATAATTACTTTGACAACTCCTCTAAATAGATGATAGAAATAGCAACACCTTTTTGCATGGCAGTGATGAACTAAATGTATTCACTCAAAAATATACATCTTGGTTAAATTATATATTTGATCATCTCTTTCTTTGAGTCTTCACCTAATTCTCACAAAGGTAACATACTTCATGTATATCAGTTTTTCTGTTAAATAAGTACTACTTCTTTCTCAAAAGATGGCATTCATAATCAAATCTCCTGCTCAAATAAGTACTATCTCAAAAGATGGCATTCAAAATCAAATCCCCTGCTGAATAATTAGTGGTAAAATTTGTACATATACACAACAGCTCATAGAATATTGTACAAGAGAAAACACAAATTGGAAGCAACTAGTGGCCATTTGTGAATGGGAAAATCACATATTATGCTTGTGGAAGAAGTTATTTTGAGTTTTTTACCAACTTATGAAGGATCGAGTTCTCAATTTCAGGAGGAAACCAGTGAATTTGTGGGGAATGCAACCGAACCATTGAACACTTGATTTCAAATTAGAAGAGGATGTCCCACCCGCAGTTCATGTATTGGTAAAGATGATCTCAATCACCTTTATAATTGGGATCATTCAATTCTTCAAGCTAGAGGCAACATTCACAAGAAATTCATTAGTAACATTGAAACAAATCCTTGATTGACATTCCTATATCCGAAATAGCTTCTGATGATTTCTCTAGAAAAGGGCCTCTTAAAGCAAGCCGGCCTTTTGATGTCCTCAAATGATTGACATCCTATCGATAAATATTCGGGGTCTTGGAGCAGACCCCAAGTTTCTGGCCCTTAAGGATCTATTTCTCTCCACAAATTCCAAAATGCTCTTAATTCAAGAAACCATGCATGATAGTCTTCAAACTATCACATATTTTAGACGGATGTTTCCATCATGGCACATGGTTGCAACTAATGCAGTAGGGTTGTCTAGCAGTTTGGCTGTTTTATGGGATCCAAAATGGATAAAGGCGGTTGCATTTCAATGTTCTGCTGGTATTCTCATTCTAGCCTACATTCGAGATTATCCAGATCCAGTCCACATATTAAACATTTATGCGCCATACAAAGATTGTTATCCTTTTTGGGAATATTTTGTATCATCGGAACTACTTGATATTGACTCTTTATTAATGGGAGGCGATTTTAACTGTACTCTATGTAATGATGAGATTTGGGGCAATGGCAGGAAAAATGACCCGATTGGCCGCTTGATCCAGGATGCCATTATACAAAATAACTTTGTTGATGTTCTACCATCTTGCCAGGGGCCTACATGGGACAATGGGTGATCAAATGACTCATATTTGGCTAAAAGGCTAGACAGATTCCTCTTTCATGAAAAATTGATTGAAAGATTTGGTTCCCCTTCGATGAAAATTATTCCTTCATATATATCAAATCACCGCCCCATTTCTATACATTGGAAACACATTGGGCGTAGATTCGGTTATTCGTTTAAATTTAATAGGACGTGGCTTGCTGATGAACAGTTCAACAAATTCATAATGGAATCTTGGCTTCCCCCATCTTCTTGGGCACATGATCAAATTCGGCCTTTTTCAGATCGATTGTCTTCTCTTCGAAGTAAGGTTAAAAGATGGCAACGGGAGAAAGATGCCTCCAATAGAATGGCCTTGAAGGACATATGTAGGAATTTGGAATACTTATCCACACACTTTAAACATCCCAATATGTCCTCTTGTATTCGGAAAAAAATATGGGACCTCGAGAAAAGAAAGCAAAAGATTCTAGCAATGGAAGAAGCTTCTTGGCGTCTTAAGTGCCGAGCCTTATGGCTCAGAGAGGGGGACAAAAATTCAAAGTTTTTCCACAGATTTGCAAATAAGTGACGAGAGGTAAATACTATTTGGGAAATCAAGGATGAAGTTGGCAATGCTTATTATTCCCAAGAGGCCATAGTATGTGAAGCTGTGAAATATTTCAAAAATGCATACAGCAGAGACATCGACAGTAGCATTGAGGATATTCAATGGGGCATCAATCCATACCCTACCATGTTTGATGATAATCAAAACGCTGCCCTATTTTCTGAAGTTTCTGAGGAAGAATTATTGACGACAATGAAATCTTTTCAGAAAAAATAAATGTTCAGGGCCGGACGGTTGGACTATTGATTTCTTTATCCATTTCTTCGACTTATTCAAGTTTGATATCCTAAAAATGGTCGAGGAATCAAGATTACATGGTTTTATCAACCATTATATTTCCTCAACATATATAGCTTTGATTCCAAAGATGAAACTCTCCACTTCATTTTCAGATTACAGGGCAATTTCGTTGTGCAACGTCCTGTATAAGATTATCTCAAAAATCATTTGCTATTCGGATGAGGAATATCTTATCTCTTCTTTTGTCCCATGAACAACACGGTTTTCTAAAGGAAAGGAATATTTTGGACGCAGTGGCCCTCACTCGGGAATGTCTACATTCCATACATTGTAGGAAGTTAGAAGCTGCTTTATTAAAAATCTATCTAAAAAAGGCTTACGACAGTATGGATTGGGGTTTTATCCGCTGCCTTCTTGCAAGGATTGGTCTTGATAACAGGTGCTCCAGATGGATTATGACGTGTGTGGTTGATGTTAACTATGCAGTCCTTATTAATGGAATCCCTACTCCCTTTTTCAAAGCGTCTAGGGGGTTAAGACAAGGCTGCTCCTTGTCTCCGCTCCTTTTCATCCTTGTTATGGACTCTCTAAGTTTTCATATCAAGCGGGCTATTCTTCAAAATAAATTCAAGCCCCTTCCCATCTGTAGGGGAATCTACATTTCCCATAATTATTTTGTTGATGATATTCTATTAACAGCAGTTCTGTGCAGAGGAATCTGGATTTGTCTTCATGTAATCTTGGGGCGGTTTCAAAATGCTACTAGCATGTGTGTAAATGAAGGTAAATTAACATTTCATGTCGATGATGTAAACGGGGAACTGATTATTTTCCTATCCCAGCTTTTCAATATCAAAGCAATTCCTCTTCGGAATGGGCTAAAATACTTGGGTTTCAATTTGAAACCTGTTGGATATCGCGTGGTTGATTGGTCTTTGATTCCTGACCGATTTTATAAGAAAATTGCAGCATGGGAGTATAAATGCTTATCCATAGGTGGCCACGCGATTTTGACTCAAGCTGTGCTCGTGTAAATAATGATATATTGGGCACACCTTTTCAAATTTCTATATCCCTACAACCATCATCAACTGCCTTAACAGGATGACAACCAATTTTATATGGGGAGGACACAAAGAACAAAAAAAATATCATCTCTCAAAACTTTCTAAGCTGGCTCGCCCTAAAAAATTGGGAGGATGGGGCATTTTGGACCTAGATTTTTTTTGGAAGGCTCTACTATGCAAAACCATGTGGAAAGGTATTATGGGTATGTCTATTTGGAGCATGGCCATTCGGGCTAAGTACATGGACAATAAAGATATGTCTTTCTGGTTTAGGTAAAACAACATTGGATCCTATCTCGGCTCTGCAATATGGAGAGGCTTTAGGAAATTGGAGCCTTTCTTCAGACAAAATTTGATCTGGAAATTTCAGATTGGATCTAAAATTATTATTGGTTGGGATGAATTTGCTGGAGCGGCTGGGAAGATTCAAATATCCTCACAGTTACTAAGATCGTTGCACAACAAGGGTATTTTTTTCTGGGCCAGTGTCATCCGAAAATGGGAAGGAGCAATTCCAATCTGGAAATCAGCGACACATCTGCACCTAAGTGATGAACTGGCAATGCAATGGAATTCTATCATAACTTCACTGAGGGCTCATGGCATATATCGCCCTGCAGATAAGGAATCCCTCATTTGGAAGGCACATGGTGGCTCCTCGACTGTATATGTCAAATATATATATCAACAGCTTCTAATCTCAGAATCAGAACATGCAAATAACACCTTTCCTACATCCTTTTGGAAAACAGGTTGCCCCTTAAAGATTATAATATTTGCCGGTTGGTGTTTCATAACAATAATCTCACATGGGAAAACTTACAAAAGCGAAATTGGTGTGGGCCTGCTATATGCCCCCTTTGTAGAACAAACTCTGAGAAGAACTTGCACCTCTTTCTCCTGTGTCCACAAGCTCGGATAATTTGGCAGAAACTTGTTGCACACTTTGGTTACAACCACATCACTTTCCCTTCCATTTGTGAGGCTTTCAAAGGGTGGAGTACTATGAACAAAGCGTGGTGGCCCATTCCATTATTGGGTATTTGGGCCATTTGGAAATGGAAAAATGGGATGATTTTTAATTCAAAAATGGAAACTCTTACATCTGTTTTAGAATCCATCCTTTGTCTATACAACGCACTTGGCTTGTCAAGTCAAACTAGGGTCAGCAATGGAAGAAGTATTTCAACATTGGAGCCCACAGCAATTCCACGCGCTTTTTTTTACGGAGCTGCACAACATGGTTCGTGTGCATGTGGAGTATACATTGTTCCAGAAGCTGATCAAGCCTTTGAAATACATTGGAATGGTGGACCAGGGTCCAATAATAGAGCTGAGGCAATGGCCCTCGCTAGTCTTCTATCCCTTTGTATCTTTCTTGATTTTCAGAATCTACAAATTTTTGGAGATTCGAGAATCATCATCGACCATCATTATAAAAAATATCAATCTTACTGGATGGTTGAACCAGATAGAGGCTTTATGGAGTAGCAGAAGGGACTACACAATTTCACGTATTGACAGGGAAAAAAACAAAAGCGCAGATGCTTTATCCAAAATGGGTCTATCTTCTCTCATAGGCGTCTGGAGGATGCAGATCAAGGTGGACAACATCTCCTACCAGATCCAGGACTTTTGCTAACCGGGTACATAATTTTTCTTCCTAATGATGAATATCTGGTATGTATCTTTTTCCCACTGTTTTGCCTTTCCATGTGAAGGAATTCTCATATTTTTTGTCCCAGGGATCAATTTTCTCACTATCCGATGTTTTTCTTATATACATTTTGCTTCACATGTTCTATATGTAGTTGAACAGGATATCTTTTCTATAGCCTTTCCACTTAGTGTGGTTTTGAACCTCATATCTGCCATAGCTGCTGGACTTTTTTCTCATATATATGCATTGGTTGTACAATCTTCATTGATAAATATGATACAAATATATAACTTTTTTTTTTCGTGCTGAAAAAACATTGAAACAAACACAAAGGAATATACTTACCTCAGAATTTGTGGAATAGGACTTGGAAAAGGGCCCTTAGACACAAATCAACTTCGAAGGATGAATCACATGTAGGATTTAGGCTACAAACTTATCTCTAAATGTGATAAATGTCATGAGTATGAATATTTTGTACAATTTTCTAAGAATGATCGACTGCAATCACAAACCACAACAAATGTGAGGAGTATTGCCCCATGAAATTAGTCAAAAATAGAAGTCACCTAGCCACCAGGCCAAGTAAGGATAATATTAGCAACCATTGAATTCATTGCCATGGAAACTTAGGATCAAAGATGCCAAGGAACGAGAAAACAAAGGAACATGAAAATTGAAGATCACAACAGAAGGATCTAACATTAGTAAGCAATAAGTGAATAAATAGTAACAATGATGGGTCAAGCACATGATGAACCATCCAAGACCTATATTTTTAAAGAATACTTGAAATCCTAATGGGGAAATAAGGAGTTATAACCAAAACTAGAGTGTGGTTGATGTGGAAGGAGTTAAAACAAAAGGAAGAAAGACAAATAAGTGATGGAGGAAGAAGTGGAAAGAAATAATATGCTAAGTTTTTAGATCACCATGTTAGAATAAACTTGACTTGGTGAAAGGGTCAAAGTTGTTAGGTCCACAATGGTGGTTTTAATCGCATGGTTTTGGTTTTTGAGAGAAGGGCAACATAAGTGCCAGACAACAATAGGAAAAAAAAAAACCTTTAGAGATGAAATTTGTAAATTACATGTATATGAACATACAACTGTAAGACTTGGTTAGTCATGCATACCCTTGCTAGTAAAGTCTTGGATTAGGCCTAGGTGATATGGAAGGAAATCATGCATATTTTTCTCGGTCAAGTTTAAATGGGAAATGCTAGGGTAAACTTGACTTAGTGTAAGAGTTGAAGTTATTAGGTCCACTGGTGGTTTTGGGCACATGGTTTTGGCGGCCCATGGTATTAGAGCCCATGGATTACATGTGATGAAGTTTTTAAAAGGCTCAACAATTCTTCATTGTAATGTGCTTGCAGTTAGTGGAGGGCTCACTTGGTTGGGCTAGAATGTTGGTTGGCTTGGTTGCTTTCAAGTAAATGTGTGACTACTTTTAAGTCATGGAATAATAGATCTATTATTGGATGCTAGTTTTCTTGCAAGGGTTAGCAGTTTAAAATATAGTGTTCATGTGTTGTTAATTATTATTTGTTTATCGTGTATTTATTTTTATCTTGTTTTTACTCATACCATGCATCATGCACTTATTCAAGGAAAAACAATGAAATAATGAAAACAATGAAAATCATATCATGAAATTGTAGAGGATTAAGAAACAAAATCAAGCAAGATTATTTATAAACATTGATAAAGAAAACAAATCTTAATGTAATTTGAATTTAGGAAATAGAGATAGAGGAGGTAAACATGGTAGAACTTAGAAATAAAATTTGGAAACATTATTTGCACAATAACATTCCTTTGATAGGAGACCTAACATCTCTTTGGAATCCCATTCTTAATGTAATTTGAATTTAGGAAATAGAGATAGAGGAGGTAAAAATGGTAGAAGTTAGAAATAAAATTTGGAAACGTTATGTGCACAATAACATTCCTTTGATAGGAGACCTAACATCTGTTTGGAATCCCCATAGATTGCTAGTGGAAAATTTTCTTTCTAATTTACATTGGATCACCATAGAAGTCATAGAAAATCATTCTTGGTGTAAATGTTAGATAAGTAACATTTATTCGCAGACAATTGGATCACAAAAAATATTGTTTGGGGTCACTTCTTGCCCTCACAATCAACCCCATTTTAAGATTAGAGTAGGGGGCATGAATCTAATATTGGATATACAAGAAACAAAGGGGGAGTATACATCATTGATCCATGTATGAGGCATCAATCTAATCTTGGACATGCAAAAAGAGCAATGGGCAAATTATACATTAGAGATCCATATAAATAATAGGTGGAAAATAATCCCAGGGGTTATCTCAACTAGTGATTTCCCATGTTGTTGGGCATTTGGCTAGCCCATGTTAGTGGTTGCTTGATCCAAAGCCCCCTCGGTGAGGGAAGCACCCCCTTGGTTTACGCTAAAGCTTTATTTAAAAAAAGGTGGAAAATATTATTTCTAACTAGGATCTAGGTAATACAAAACAAAAAAAGAAAGAGATTTAAACTAACAAAAAAATGATCCCTTCAAGATGCATAGTCACTAGTGGATTAACATTATTTTCAAGCAAGTGCAAGATTTGGGCCCTTTTCCTTTTACATACATCTCACTTTAGATCTCCTCACAAGTTTTGGAAATAATCAAGATCTATTGGAGAAAGAAGTGCTAATTTTTATGTTCTTTGTTTGGAACAAATAATAATAATAATAATAATAATAATAAATAAACAAATAAATTAAAAGGAAAGCCTAAATATATGGAAAATAAAAGTAAATTGCAAATTCACTTGAAAGTGAGTCTTTAGAAATATTCCTACAAGAGATCTAGCTGGAGATAAAGGATGAGAATGTTTCCTCCTAGCTAGCTTGAAAGGAATGGGAAGATAACAATGAGCTACTGCAAGCCAAAATAATAGAACATGAGACTTATTGGAGACTTAAATCAAATATTTTATTGGCTGAGGGAAAGTGACAAGACATGAAGTGCTTTCATAGACAAGCAAATGCAAGGAGAGTGAAGAATGGCCTAAAAGAAATCTCTAGGTTGACTGGCAATTAATCCCAATGATAAGTGGGTCATTGACATAGAAAACAAGGATATGGACTTCACCACTTACGTGTTTAGTGTAGACATTGGGATTGACTCCTAGAGAAATGGAAATAAAGAATGAAACTTTTCATTTCTCCATGCTAAGCTCAAGGAGCTTTCTTTAGAATATAAACTGACTTCTTGAGATGGAGAACAAGGGAGTAGTCATTTTTTTCCGTAAACCTAAAGGTTGTTCCATGTAAGTTCATTCACCGTAGCCCCCATGTAGAAAGGCACTTTTGACGTCAATGTAATGTACTTCCCAACCTTGAGAAGAAACTAGTGAAAGAAGAAATCAAATTGAATCCATCTTTGCAAGAAGGGAAAAAAGGCTTTGAGTAATCATTATGTAGTGCCCCGCTTTAGTTGACATGAGATTTACACTATCTTGACTTTGAGACATCATTTGACTTATACGTTATTCTTTGAGGATATTATTCTCATGATCTAGACATTTCATGTATTCTAATGAGACATATATTTCATGATATTGTTATTTTACTTACATGATGATGATGATGATGATGATGATAATGTTGATAATGGCATTTATATGCATTCATTTGTGATGCTTATTGGATGATAGTTATATCATGTTAATCACCTTTTACTGACTATTTCTTGAGTATGGCAGGAAAAGAGGACTATGGACACAACCCATACCATGATGGTTTGAGCCATAGTGTGATTTATGTTTATGTTTTGATATTTGATATTGATGTGGATAGTGGATATATTTATATGGATTAGATTGATTGATGTTCTCACTATTTTGCAGGCACTTATAAGTGTTGACTAGATGACCCACATAAAGGTAGTTGGGTTGTAGGTGAAGGAGACCCTACATCTTTGGAGGGGTATGATCAATATCATTGGTCATACTTGCTAGCACTCCAGTCGTGGCTCAAGATGAAGCATGTGGGGAACTTATCCTTGGAGTTACATGATGTCATGAGGGATGAACCATGGGTAAGGTCGTTTGTGAAGCACTATGGAGGGGAAAACATCAACGAGGGCCTTGATACTTAGTCACCACAAATATATCAATAAGGGAAACTAGGAGACTATTGAGTTTCAATTCCACAAATAATTATTTTCCCTACTCAGATCATAATTGTTTGAAGGTCAACCCGTGGTACCCTTGGAATCTAAGGTTCTTGAAGGGAACATGAGTTGACACCCTTGACACTAGACAAAGGATAAGGAAATATCCAATCAAAGGTGTTTGAAGGGAAAATGGTGGCACCCTTGGAATGTGAGGTTCTTGAAGGGCACGAGAGTTGGCACCCTTGGCACTAGATGGAGTATAAGGAAATATGTGATTGTGGTTAATTCATAAGAACGTAATGACTAATGTGTTATGGATTATTAAAGGGGAAAACTTATAAATTTAACGAGTATCCAGTTAATCTAAAGTTAAATCAGTGCTAACTTTGAAAACTAAACTTAATATGAAAACATAATAATTGAAAGAAATGGCTTGGTGAATGTTAGTAAACTAATACTTAAAAATAAGTTAGAGCTAAGCAAGCCTTATATGTGTGGATTTTAATTATCATGTTTAAAAGAGTAATTGAATTAAATTTAAATGGATGCAAGCTTATATGGACAAAAATCTAAATAGACATTTTCAATAATTGGATTATTTAAATAAAAAAATTTAAAGAAATTAAAACCAAGAGAATCTCACCTAGTTGAGAGCATCCTAGAAAAGGCAAATAGTTTTGAAATGGAGAAATTTAAGGAAATAACTAAAGTTAACTTAGGCTCTTGGTAGGTAACATGAATTAACTAAAATAAATTGCAAAAGTTAAGGAAAGGAAAAAGGGCATAAGGGAACAACTTGGAGTAAATTTAGGAGCATGTAACTTTTGGGTAAGAGAAAATACTTATTTTAAATAAAATAATAGGAATTTAAATGAGATCCAATTTGTGGTTAAGACACGTGTCTTGATGAATGATCAAATATATGGAACTAATTAAATAATTAGTTTTGCATGTGAAAACAAGTGTTACATATTATTCTCACCTAAAAGACTATAATGAGAACACATTGTAATGTAAGGGGGTTGTAATGACATTATATGTATTATTGTGAGAACTTGTGGTATTGTAATCTCGTGATTGTAAAATTGTGATCTTGAGTACTTGTTGGATAATGTGGTGGATAGGAATTTGTTGATTTGGGGAGACCAGGGTTGTAGCCCAATTCCTATAAGCTAGTATTGATCTCTTCTGCTTCCTACAACCCCATTGTAGCTTGAAGTGTAGAAATTCCTTGTAGATTCAAACTGCTAATTGTAATTTACTAAAACAATAAACTTAAATCTACTATACTCATAAGCGGAAACAATTAAACGATCACAAAATCATGAAGCATGAAAGAGAAAGAATTCAATCAACACATTACACAATGATTTCTCGGGGAAAGCCACAACTAAAAACCCCTACTATATGTATATTGCATTAGTTCGAAAAAATGAGAAGATTGCAATGCTTTGCTCAAGCCCGAGAAACCTCTACACTATCTCTATCTATCTCACTTCTTCCTAGACAAGCTTAAGGCAATACTTACTAAATTTTGGCTTGCCTAAGTCCCTATTTCCTTGGGAATTAGCCCCCTATTAATTAGGAAAATTCCTCTTTATGAATTGCGCAATCCTCATAGGCCTTCCTCTGACTGCATGCACCACCTATACAATTCAGATGATTATATAAATAATAGTACACTATCTCTAAGCTCCAATCTCAACTAGGTAACTCTCAGATCTGACATGCATGAGTTATTTATGAGTGAAATATCAGTTAACTAGTTGAATACCTGAATCAACACCCCAATGTTTGACCTCCTACTAGTTCCTCCATCAGTTGGAACTAGTTTAACTAACTTTACCTCAATTAAACTAAATTTATTAATTACAACTCAAAATAAACTCAACCAAGGCTCCTATAATGTAGGAGACACTCTACATGACTCTAGTCAGACCCTCAACTTGAATTAATTGACTGAACTAAGTCAATTTAAGTTAGTTAACTCGTACAAGTTGTCTTGTGATGTGGAATTACAATTTTATTCCTAATTTAATTCAAGGAAAGAATTAAATAGGATTTTCTTGTTGCATTTTCAACACTCCCTCTCAACAAAAAAGGGATTATCAGATACCCCAATCCTACCTCTATGGAACTCGAGTTTTCCTCTTGACAATGCCTCATGATTCTCCTTTACACACAATCTCGTAGATGGTGATACCAGATGTCGATATGCTTGGACCAATCATGAAAAACTGGATTCTCAGAGTGTTTAATACAACTCTGATTGTCATAAAAAACCATTGTAGGATCCATCTGTTGACCAAATAACCCAACAAGGATCTTCCTCATCTAGATATCTTCACAAGTTGCTTGACTAGCATCCATGTACTCTGGTTCTGCCGAACTAAGTGCAACTAATTTCTGCTTCCTGTTGTACCAAGAAATCGTTGTTGACCCAATACTGAAGATTCCCCCTAATGTGCTATTCCTATCGGATGGACTCTCTGCCAAATCTGCATCTGTGAAGCTTTGAAGCTTCACTCCCTCTGTCTGTCTATACCGAAGACCAAACTGAGTGGTGCCTCTGAGGTATCTCAACACATGTTTATATGCCTTCCAATCTAAAAAACATATGTCTTATCGTGTGTTCACTAAATACATAAGTGAACCCACAAGCTACCTATAAATAGTAGCCTCCACTACTTCACCTAAAGTAGCAGCTTCCTTCCTCCAATTCCTTGATAGAGGAGTCTCCATGGGTTTGTTACTCTCCATGCGGAACTTATTCAGTATCTCGTTGGCATATTTTCCCTAAGAGACAAACAATTCCTCATCTCCTTGCCATACTTCCATACCAAGGAAATAATGAATGCGCTCTAGGTCCTTCATCTCGAATTCTCTTGCAAGATCCTCGTTGCGAGATTTTATCGGCTTTTCATCACCTGTTATAATTAAATCATCAAGATATAATAATATAATCAACAATTTACCTTCAACCACAATATGGTAAAGGTTCTCATCTACTTCACTTTTGGTGAAGTCCAATAAAAAACGAGGTGTTTGTTTCAATCCATACAACGCTTGCTTGAGTCCACACACATGCGACTCTCTATTGAAGGTCTCAAATCCTTCCGGCTGCTCAATGTACACCTCTTCCTCAATCACTCTGTTGAGGAAGTTTGTCTTCACATCCATCTTATGTATCTTCCATCCCATCTACGCTAAAATTATTAGAATATATTTGATTGAAGAGTAACTTGCTACTAGAGAAAAGGTCTACTCATAATCAATTCCCTCTACCTGAGAGAACCCTTTGGCCACAAATCTGGCCTTGTGTTTCTCCACACTCTCGTATGTTGCTTGCTTTGAAGAAATTTCAACCCCCACTCCAGTTATCAACTTTCCTTATCACTCCATGCATTTAGTTTTAAATCCAAGCATAATAAAAATTCTAAAATCTGGAAATGATAATATTTTTTTGGAAACAAAAATTTAGAGATTTCACAACTGTTGAAATTGCAGAAATAAAGCACAGCAAAATTATGACAGTGACACACAGAAAATAACACTGTGATTTTTGGTCAATGTGACCATGGAAAAACCCCCTACAACTCTTGGGGAAACCAGTTTGAGAGCTCTTCTTTATTTCTGAAAATGCTTTTACAGAGAAACTGAAATATACAGTAAAAATTCCAGTAACCACAAATTACAATTTATCTCGATTTTCGTGCTTGAACTCCACCTCGAAAATTGTGCCAATCAAAAAATAGCCAAAACAAAATTTTTTATAGCAATAAAACAACATTAAATTTTGTACGGCTAGCCTTGAAAAATGTGCCTAGAACTTACTGCCCCTCTTCCTAGATTTTTGTGCCTTTCTCCTGTTGTACAATTTTTCCTTGGGATGCGTGCCAATAAACACTGCTGCCTAGATTTGCTGAAATGTCTTTTTTCTGCTCTCCTTCACTTCCTCACTACTCAGAAATTTTCTCCTTGCTCTCTCTTCTCTTTCTCTCAAATGCTCATGAAAGAATGAATTGGTCTTTTCCTCTTCTCTTCTCCTTTTATTCTCTAAATGACCTTTTGGGCTACCCTAAGATTTAATCGCTGAGATTCATTTAGATCCAGGGATGAGAATAAATGTGCATGTAATTCTCACTTTCTATTTTTAACTCACCCACTTAAATAAAGACCCACTTAGCCTTTTATTTCCATAGTCACTTTTTCACTTTCTAATTATTCATTCACTTTAATAAAGTCACCTTTAAAGTAGAATGTAACTTTACCACTTGTAAAGTCACTTTTAAATTAGAATGTAACTTTAACACTTATAAAGTCACTTTTAAATTAAATCGACTTTACCACTTATAAAGTCACTTTAGGAGAAAAGTAAAAAACAAATTTGGACACTTTTCCCTAGGCCAAAGATCAAAGCCTTAGGGAACCACTTGTCCTTTGGTACCCAAATTTTAACACTCCCTCTTACCGAGGAAAGTGTTACTCACCACTCCCATCTTGTCTCTAAAGTATACATGCTTACCCTGTGGTAAGGCTTTGGTGAAAATGTCCGCTACCTGCTCATTTGTAGAAACATACTCAAGCTTGACAAATCCCTTTTGGACATAGTCTCTAATGAAGTGATACTTGATCTCAATATGATTTGACCTGTCATGAAAAACTGGATTCTCCGTGAGTTTTATGCAACTCTGATTATCACAGTAAATTATTGAATGTCTTAATGCTTGACCAAATAGACCAAACAACATCTTGCGAAGCCATATGGCCTCACAACTAGCCAAACTAGTAGCCATATACTCTGCCTCAGGTGAGCTCAATGCAACTGACTATTGTTTCCGGTTGATCCATGACACAACTGTCGAACCCAACCCAAAACAACACCGGAAAGTACTCTTCCTATCTTAAGCACAACCTGCCCAATCTGAATCCGTGTACCTTGCTAGTCTCACTCCATCACCCTGTCTATAATCCAGACCAAAATCGACAGTCCCCTGCAAGTAATGAAGAATGTGTTTTGCAGCTACCCAGTGCACTCTCCTAGGCTCACACATGAACTGACTCATAGTGTTAACTGCAAAACATATATCTAGTCGATTGTTGACCAAATACATCAAATAACCAATCAACTGCCTGTATAGAGTAGGATCCACCAAATCGGAATGAGAAGCATGAAGCTTCTTCTAGTTAGTGATCATAGGTGTAGACATGGGTTTGCAGTCCTCCATGTGAAATCTGCTAATATCCACAATGTACTTCCCTTGTCCCAAGACGAAATGCCCCTCCTCCTGCCACACCTCTAATCCATCTTTGCTGCAATCGATATAATGGAGCGAATAGATGTATACCGAGCTACAGGAGCGAAGGTCTCCTCATAGTCAACTCCCTCTACCTGTGAGAACTCTCTCGCCACAAATCGATCCTTGAACTTCTCAATGATGCCATCTGCAATATGATTTATCTTGTAGAGCCATTTGGAAGTAACAATTGATTTACCTTCAGGCCTCGGCACTACCTCCCAAACATCGTTCTTCATAATAGAAGAATACTCCTCCATCATGGCCTCTCTCTAGACCTGCTGGCTGGCTGCCTCCTCATAACTAGAAGGCTCGGAGTCAACAATGCTTGTTACCAATGCCATGTAACTATGGAACTACTCAGGCGGTTTACTCTCTCTAACCTGTCTCTTTGGCCCAACAACTAATGTGGCCTCACGCAAGGTATCTTGAAGCCACTTGGGCTTCCTCTTCCCTGAGAATACTTCTCCCATTGGAGTGAAAGAATCCTCATCATCATTAGAAGCCTGAAAGCTTGAAGGCTTTTCAACTGACCTCATGCCTGAACCTGTGCCTGTAGATGCTGAAGTACCATGTGAACTGTCCATTAGTGGACTACCCTGTGAACTTCTTTGTGGACTACCCTGCATGCTGCCTGAAGAACAACCCACCTGACTCTGAGAGCCACTTCTCACTGATGGACCTGACACTATAATCGACGTACCTCTTGATCCCTAACCACTGGATCCCCGTGACTGACTCAGCTTCTCCTGAGGGTCTGGTGACTCTGGATGCTCTAACTCCCGTGACCTCCTGAAATCTCTCTCCTCCTCGAACTTCACATCCTGCCTGACAACCACTTTCCTTTGCACATGAATATAAATCCGATAAGCTTTCAAGGTTTCGCTATAACCTACAAAGATGCCCTTGTCTGCAATGGGCTCTAGCTTGGTCCTGTTCTCCTTGGGGACATAGGAATATGTAAGGCACCCAAAGATACGGAAGTGCCCAACACCAGGCTTCTTCCCAGAAGAAGCCTCCTTCGGAGTCACATTCCCCAAGGCACGATGTGGACTCCTGTTCTACAAGTACACATCAGTGTTGTAGGCCTCTGCCCACAAAAATAAAGGTAACCCATGATCATGAAGCATGGCTTTGGCAGCCCCTGCAATGGATCTGTTCTTCCTCTCTACAACCCCATTCTGCTGGGGGTAGTAAGGAACTGTGAACTCCCACCTAATGCCTGCCTCAGCACAAAAATCAACGAACTCACCAAGGGTATACTCGCCTCCATTGTTTGACCTGAGGATGTTGATCTTCCTACCTGTCTGGGTCTCCACAAGAGCTTTGAACTCTTGAAACCGCTTGAAGACCTCACTCTTGGTCTTCAAGAAATAAATCCAGGCCTTCTTGGAGTGGTCATCAATGAATAAAACATAGTACTCATAGCCACTTAATGATACATGAGACATCTGACCACTCACATCGGTATGTATCAAGTCAAGGATCCTAGTCTCTCTGTTGTCATTGCTGGGAAAAGGGGATTTGGCAAACTTCCCCATATCACATCCTCTATACATCAAGGTGATCAGAACTAAAATCTGGCACACCAGTGGTGATCTCCCGCAATGTACTCAAGGCCCCATGATACATGTGCCCCATCCTGCAATGCCAAATCTCACACAACTATGAACTGCTAGATTTGTTGTCGGTCCTATCTTAGGTGCTGTTACTCAATGCCATCAGGGGCTGGAATGAGAACTTGTACACCTTGGCATGGCGTACACCAATTTCTTTGGCTGAAGAAGCTGGAGTTCCCCTAGGATATATAAGCACCTACCCTCTCCTGAACAACATGTCATACCCTCTATCCTCAAGTGCTGAGACAAATATCATGTTCTTCATTCCAGGCACATATAGAACATCTGACACTTTCAAGGGACGTTTGGGTCCCCTATCAAATGTCAATGTCCCCACACCGACTGCTCTAACAATGCTGTCATCACCAAGTACTACCTCCATATCATTATCACCCTTTGAAAGCTCTGAGAAGTACTCTCTGACTCCTGTCATGTGGCGGGAAGCAGCACTGTCAACATACCAAATGCTAGAAGATGCTCTGCTAGTAGCGGGGAATGCACACTCCCTCTAAACCTGTATGGCAGGTGATCCTACACTAGTGGTCTCACAAGCTATGAACCCAAACTCCTGATCAAATCTCCATGAGAAGCTCTCTATCTCTACAGAAGCTACCATGGGTTTGTCTTTCCTTTGTTCTTCTTCTCCGAACACATAACAACATAGTGTCCCAGATTTTGACAATTCCAACATTTGACTTTGGAATAGTCCTTCTCCTTGTTCTGTTTCTTGCCTTTACCTTTGTTTTTGCCTCCACTATTGGAATCTTGCTTCTTTGCTCTACCCTTCTTGCCTCTTGCTAACAATATCACATTGTCATCCTCTTCCATCTGTTTGGCTGCCCCAAGATGGTTCTTTCTGATCTCATTCTGAATGCAATCATCCCACAACCTCTCCCAATCGGGAAGGTTTTCCCGTGCAACAATGCCATCCACAAAATTCTCCCAAGTCTTGGGAAGACCATTCAAAGCAATTCTCACCAAATCAGTGGGTACAATGATCTCACCTATGGCTGTCAACTCATCTCTCATTGAAGTGATCCTTGTGAGGTATGTTGTAGCACTGTCAGTCTTAGCCATTTTAATGGCCTTCAGTTTCTCCTTTAGGACCATTTTCTGTTATCATTTGAGCTCTGGTAAAGACTGGTCAAGGTTGTCCACATCTCATGTGCATAATTCTTTCCTCTCACATGAGGAATGACATGGTCTTTGATTCCTTCCAGAATCAATATTTTTGCCTTAGCATTCTTTTTGTTAAACTTTGCCAATTGTACAGGGTTAGTAGGTACTACTACTGGGTTTTGTGTGGTATTTACCATAATGCCCCAAATTTCTGCTTCCTCAAAGATGCTATGGATTCTCTCATTCCATGCATTGCAGTTGTTCTACCCATTCAACCTGTCTTCAACTCTCAAACCCAAAGACATGTTTCACTATCCTACCAAATTGAAATTTTCAAATCTGTGGTAAAAGTTTATGTTTTCTGTGTAAAAATCAGTTTGCTGTAATTTTCACTTTGTTGTTCCAAACTGCTCTTTTCAGCCAACCAAGCTCTGATACCATGAAGAAATTTCAACCCCCACTTCGGTTATCAGTTTTCCTTATCACTCCATGCATTTAGTTTTAAATCCAAGCATGATAAAAATTCTAAAATATGGAAATGATAATATTTTTCTGAAAACACGAATTTATGGATTTCACAACTGTTGAAATTGCAGAAATAAAACCCAACAAAATTATGACAACCACACACAAAAAATAACACAGCGATTTTTGGTCAATGTGACCCTGGAGAAACCCCCTACAATTCTTGGGGAAAACTAGTTTGAGAGCTCTTCTTTATTTTTGAAATGCTTTTATAGAGAAACTAAAATACAAAGTAAAAATTCCAGAAACCACAAATTACAACTTATCTCGATTTTCGTGCTTGAACTCCACCTTGAAAATTGTGCCAATCAGCAAATAGCCAAAACATAAATTTTTATAACAATAAAACAACATTAAATGTTGTACAACCATCCTCAAAAAATGTGGCCAAAACTTGTTGTCCCTCTTCCTCAATTTCCGTGCCTTTATCCTGTTGTACGATTTTTCCTTGGGATGCGTGCCAATAAATGTTGTTGCCCAGATTTGCTGAAATGTCTTCTTGCTACTCTCCTTCACTTCCTCACTACTCAAAAGTTTTCTCCTTGCTCTCTCTTCTCTTTCTCTCAAATGCTCATGAAAGAATGAATTGATATTTTCCTCTTCTCCTCCTTTTATTCTCTAAATGACCTTTTGGGTTACCCTAATATCTAATGGCTGAGATTCATTTAGATCTAGGGATGAGAATAAATGTGCATTTATTTCTCACTTTCTATCTTTTAACTCACCCACTTAAATAAAGACCCACTTAGCCTTTTATTTCCATAGTCATTTTTTCACTTTCTAATTCTTCGTTCCCTTTAATAAAGTCACCTTTAAAGTAGAATGTAACTTTACCACTTATAAAGTCACTTTTAAATTAGAATGTAACTTTACCACTTATAAAGTCACTTTTAAATTAAATTGACTTTACCACTTATAAAGTCACTTTAGGAGAAAAGTAAAAAATAAATTTTGACACTTTTCCCTAGGCCAAAGATCAAAGCCTTAGGGAACCACTTGTTCTCTGGTACCCAAATTTAAACATGTTTTACCTTGTAAATCCATCTAGAACCAATCACTGGCTTGTTTGCTAGTCTTGGGACCACTTCCAAACACCATTTCTGATAATGGAGTCATACTCCTCTACCATGGCATCAACCCATATTGGTTGTTGCATTGCTTCCTCGAATGAAGATGGCTCAATCTCTACACTCTCGCTCATCAGATCCATGTAGCAAGTGTACCGATATGGTGACCTCCTCTGCCTGGACTGTGATGTGGGTGCTCCCCCACTTTCTCTAAAATCATGCATTAATATGTCAGCCTCTCTCGTGCGCTTCCTCCCATCTCTGGAAGTCTCTCCATGAGTGGGTGCTTCCACTCTCTGCTCCTCTGCATGTAGCTACTCCAAATCATCTCGAGGTTCTTCCTTTGGATCTAAAAGATCCTCATCTACATGTAACTGAAATTTACATCTGTATGAACCACTGCCATCCTATGAGATGGCAAGCACACCTAACAATTGTGAGGCATATCAGTGTACCCCACAAATATGCCCAACTCAGTTCTAGGTTTTTCCTTGCATCCTTGGTAGCATGATAGTAAATTGATGAACCAAATATCCCGAAGTGTGCCACATTTGGTTTCTTACCTGAAAAGAGTCTTCTGGTGTACTCATACCATGAATCCGATGGGGAATCATGTTCTGCACATATACAACTATGTTGCATGCTTCATCCCGCAGGTGCAACAATAGGCCCTAATCATGTAACATTGCTCATGCAAATCCCACAATACTTTTGTTATTCCTTTCATCCAACCCATGATGTTGTACGTTATGGGGTGTTATTAATTCCCATCAAATGCCTTCTAATGCACATAAGTTATTGAATTCATTTGACACATATTATCCATTGTTATCACTCCTGAGAGCCTTCACTTTCTTGCCAGTGTCTTTCTCAACAAGTGCTCTAATTTCAAAAAATTTAGAGAACGTCTGATATTTCTTATGCATGAAGAAAATCTAGCACTTACAGGAGAAATCATCTACAAATATTACATACTACATGTGCTTGGTTGTGGAGGCTATCGAGAATGGTCCACACACATCTGAGTGAAATTTTTCAAGGATCGCTTGCGCTCGACTATCCTTATCATGAAAGGTGGCTTTGTTGTATTTCCCCAACGTACACCCTTTGCATGTATCTCTCTTCTCTAGTGTACCCTTGGGAAGTCCTATAGAAATCTATTGCATGATCTTCAAGGCTCCTTGGTGCAAGTGGCACAATCTTCTATGCCACAATTCACTGATGTCTCAGATTTGCACCTTCTCTTCTTTTGTGCTCAAAGTAGCACAATATTCTACATCCAATTTGTAGAGGGTCTTCATCCGAACCCTAGTCCGCTTCACTTTTGCTGAGGCTATGTGATGAAGGAAAGCCTTTCCTTTAGTAAATATCACATCGTAGCCATAGTCCTCCAACATAGCAACTGGAACCAAATTCTTCTTTACACCTGAAACATACATGACATTTTTAATGTGAGAGGAGAACCAAAATCCATGTAAAAAGTAATTGTATAGATGCTAGTCGCACTCTACCTTCCATCATCTCCCATTTCGATGCGCATATGGAGGTCCTTCTCCTCCAATTCACTAAAAAAATTCTTTGTTTCCGGTCATATGGAATAAGGCTCCACTATCCAGATACCACACACTACCCATCACTGATGTTACCATGCAAGCAATGAATGTGAAATCCAAATCGAATTGTGAAGTAAGAGCTTCACCTACCACTCCTCCTGAGGGTTTCTTGCTCAACTTCTTGTGTAGACGCTTCGTGGCATAATGTCCCAGCTCCAGAGAGTGAAAATATTTATTCTTCGATAAGTCCTTCTTCTTTCCTACCTGACTTGAATTTGATTTGGATTGGGATGAATTCTCTTTTCCTTTATTTTCCTTTCCATCCAAGGCACAATTCTCCTCTCATCATGCTTAGATGAGGATCCATCTCTGATGTTTCAACGAATATCTTCTTGCACCAAGTCAGACCACAAATGCTCCCACTATGGTAGCTTCTCCACCCCATTTACTGAATCCTGGTAGTTATGAAAGTTATTGGGAAGGCCTAGAAGTGTTAGGCTGGCAAGATCATTTTTAGGAACTGTAACACCAACACTTCCAAGCTCATCTCGACATTGGGTGAATTTGGTCAAGTAATTTGTTATTGTGTCACCCTTCTCCATCTTGATTTTGCTGAGCTTGTCTTCCAGTGCCAACTTACTGTGGTCACTGATGTTCTGAAACAGGTCGGTCAAGGCCTTCCACATTGCATATGGAGTCTCCTTCTCGTAAAGTTTTGAGACAATATGATCTTGAACTCTTTCTAGTATGATCCTTCTCGCCTTTGCAACACATTTGCCCCACTCTACCAGATCTTGAGCATCAATTTTTGGAGGATTAGGAATATATTTGTCTATGAATTCCTTCAAGCTGTTGTCTTCCAATAATGCCTCCATTGTGTCCTTCCAAGAGATATAGTTCGAACTACCCTGAAGGGAATATTCGAGTCTCAACCATAGAACAACATCTTGTTGGCTCTGAAGAATGATACTACAAATTCAATTTCACCTGCAAAGACAAACTTATATTCTCCTCTTCTAGAGCGATTTCTTGTTTGATACCATGTATAAATTTGTTGTAGATTCAAACTGATAATTGTAATTTACTAAAACAATAGACTTGAATCTACTCTACTAATTAGCAGAAACAATTAGTCGATGAGAAATCACGAAGCATACAAGAGAAAGGATTCAATCAACATATTACACAATGATTTCCTGGGGAAAGCCATAGCCCGCTATCTATATATTGCATTAGTAAGAAAATATGAGAATATTACGATGCTTTTCTCAAGCCCGAGCTACCTCTGCACTATCTCTATTTGTCTCACTGCTTCCTAAACAAGCTCATGCCAATACTTAACCAAATTTTGGCTTGCCCTTGCATTGTTTCCTTGGGAATTAGCCCCCTATTAATTAGAGAAATTCCTCAATATGAATTGCGCAATCCTCATAGGCCTTCCTCTGACTGCATGCACCACCTGTACAATTCAGATGATTATACAACTGATATTACATTGTCCCTGAACTCCAATATCAATTGGGTAACTCTCAGATCTAACATGCATGAGTTATTTATGAGTGAATCATCAATTAATTGGTTGAACACATGAAGCATCACCCCAATGTTTGACCTCCTACTAGTTCCACCATCAGTTGAAACTAGTTTAACCGACTTTAACTCAGTTAAACTGACTTAATTAATTAATTAAACTCAATAAAATCAACCAAGGCTCCTATAATGTAGGAGACACTCTACATGACTCTAGTTAGACCCTCAACTTGAATTAACTGAGACAACTAAGTCAATTTAACTTATTTAACTTGTACAAGTTGTGTTGTTATGTGGAATTACAATTTTATTCCTAATTTAATTCAAGGAAAAAATTAAATTAAGAATTTCTTGTTGCATTTTCAACATGAGGGGCCAAAGGGAACAAGAGTACTTTGGCATTGGTAGGGTGGACAACCGGGTGGGTCATCAACATTGGTATAGTGCACTACGATTGTGGATGACTTGGTCATTGGAGCTACTTCAAGTTATAAATGAGGAATATGACCAACCTACATTGAAGATTCTACACTCACTTGGGTGAATGGTACCTTTGTTGTAAATTGTTATAGAGAATCTTAAGTGAAAATGTACATTGAGTACTGGTGTTATGAAATTTGTTGTGATTACATTTTCAATATATATATGTATAGAAAGATGTAATTGAGGGAACATGCATGGATAAAATAGGTATTGGTTTTATTAGTTGTTGTGAGAATCCTCTTGATATTGATGTATTCATTGATAACGATGTATATATATGTGCGTGTGTGTGTGTGTGTGTGTGTGTGTATTTGAAAAGGAACGAAATTGATTTATTTGTATTTTTAAAATTATATGTAAATTATTTAGTCTTAATCTAAGTACAAAAAAAGGTGATATTTTGGGGCTACATCTAGGGTCCTATACTTGGTGTCAAACCCTGATTCACACACTGAACCTAGACACACCACTTGATTATATCATATTGGGGGGCTACATGCATTTTTTAAAGTCATATCTTTAATAAGGATCGTAACCTCATATTTTACTTCTTTTGATTCCTATAAAGATAAATACCTTGGGTTGAAGATTATATTAGTTGTGGCATGATCTAACACAAAGATAATGTTGTCTAGGTAAATCCTCTCTGCGGACAGAGACGATCCTCTAGCCCAATGAGTGGGACTAGCAACCTACGTGACAATCTACAAGACACTTTCCTAAATTACAATCGAAATGAGAGAAGAGGAAGATAACCTACCTTGTTATGATGCTAGAATGCACTCCTTTGTTGAATATTTCGAATCGCTCGCTCCTCAGGCTCGGCTCTACTACTCACAGTGCTTGAATACCTACACAAGAGATCAAAGACACAATAAATAATACAAGTACAACAAGCATAATCGAAAGTAATCCACTTAACAGATGAAGGACCATTAAGATAAATGATGCATTAACACAAACATTTATGGAAAGTGAACCAACAGTTGTATATATTAATAAGATAAAGGAGGAAGCATACAACCAAGCCTTGATGTCAATAATATCTCCTTAAGTGAATGTACAAGTCCAATCTCAAGCTCTCCAAGCACTTCTTCTTCAGGCAAAATGAGTAGCATGTAGGCACTATCTCAGCATAAGGGTGAAAATAATTAGAGACCAACCATTTTGGAATGGGAGAGGATGAATATATAGGTAGGGAGAGGGTGTTAATATCTCTCTAAATATAGGGAAGGCCCTCATCGCAAGGAGGTACCTCATAGGGATAAGATCAAAGGGATATTGGGAGAATTCGATCACATCCACACTGAACAACCTCCATCTTGTTGTTCTATAAGCCTCTAGATCACGAATCTTCTCGTCCTCTTTGAGAAAACTTTCCTTTTAGGGATCAGTGTGAGTATCCAAGTAAAAAGAATGCTAGCAACGCAAGGCTAGTATAGTGAAACTCGCCATCAACACTAGTTTCCAATGTCACAATCACCCTGGTCTTGAAATTAGGGTTTTAGATATTACCTCTTCAGGGAAGGCTCAAGGCATGTTTCCATCAGTGTTTCAGGGAGGATTTGAACTGCACATTAGGATGGGCACACTACATGATTGCCAAGTTTCAGGCACTTCAGAGTATGACACAGGGAAGTGCAAGAGACGCAACAAAATATTGTGTAACAAATGCCCCCTAAAGCTTGAAGGCAAAACATGGAGTGATGGCTGAGATGCTTTACAAGCTTTTGCAAGGACAAGAACAAACAATGTGGGCACATACACATATCTGATATCAAAACATGAATCCACAGTATGGACGCAACCATCTGGATAGAAAGGACTATATGAAAAGATCCACGGCATGAGTGAAATCATCCGAATGAAAATGATCATTTGTAAGTCTAAGATCCAAGATATGGATGGAGCCACCCAATATAGAAGGATCATCATCATCATAAATATAAATTCCCACGATATGGTCACAACCATTCATATAGAAGAAACATGTGTACAATCATGAACATTACATAACTCCATGCAGCCCAAGTCATATAAGAGAAAACTCAGGCTCTTGCGCTCCATCCCAACCCGATCAAAGTATGAATTCTAACATGCAAATGAATGGGTCAAAGTCGAACGTGCTAGAAAACCACTTGATTACCAGCCAATGATTTGAATCGTTAACAGGTGCGAGAGAAACCACCAATAATGACAATGGTTCTCAAGGTACAACAGTACAATCTATGAATGTGAAAATGAAGTTGAAGTCGAACACTCGTGGAATCATCCTATCAAAGGCCAATGAAGAAAACTTGTCATAAGATGTGAAGAACTTGCCATTAAGGCACGCAAGCTTGAAATTACTGAAAGGGAGTCTCTAAGACACCTTCCTAGATAATGAACTGACAGGAAGTGACCCGTCAAAGGAGGGCCATGATGATTCCCCCATCATTGACATGAAACGAGGAATAAAATGGAATGAATGAGTAGGATCCAAGATTGTAGCAAAGGGTCAGACAATGTATAGGTAATAAACTGTAGATAGGACTTCTCTTGAACATATTGGAAAAACGACTCCGGAGTGTGGCAGCAATTGACTCAACATAAGACCAAGGGTCATGATGACGAAATGGAATAGTCATATGAGAGGAAAAATGGATCTCCCAAACCTGGAAATACAAGTGCCTGAGCGAGGATATCCCAAACCCGACATGAGAAACAAATGAGTGTCATGTTCAAGAGCAACATGCTGCCTATACAAGAGATGTTTCACTTTCATTTTTCCCCACTATTTCTAGTGAGTACCCCAATTATTTTTTATCACAATCTTGAAGGGGATAACATATGCTTGTCATATAAGTTCATTCTTTGAATGAATCCATCCCAGTAAGTTTTATGAGCCTTGGGAAGTAGAAACTCGGTCTCGTCACGGTGACAAGTCTTTCTCCGTTTAAGTTTTTACGAGTCTGACAGAAGCATAAGTCGGTACCTTTTTCATATTTAGAGAGTTTGAAGAAGAGATGAAAAAGAAAACTCCATCATGTCCCTTTTTGTAATTTGTCTCTCGAACCCAAAAAGGTAGAAAATAATATTCGAGAGAATCTCTTGACCATGCCGACCAAAGTGTGCTTTTTTTGTAAATAGTCAATCTCAACCTAAAAAGGGGGTAAACGTATACTGAGACGAAATCAATTCATTTAATTTAATGTGTTTGAAAAAACAAGTACTCGATGATATTTTCATATTTTGAGAGTAAAAAAAAAGCTTAAAGATGACTCCAATGGGGTTCCTTTTTCGTTTATTTTTTAATGAGTTCGAAAAAGAGATAAAACAAAAAACTTGTTGAATCAGTAAAAATGATCATTGTAACCATTACAAGGAACTTGTACCTGCACAAAGACAACCACGCATCACTGATATCAAGGAAAATAATAAAATATTGGAAAAAATGTGTTTAAAAACTTATAAATAAACCAAAAGTAAAACCATTTTTACCATTTCACTTGGAGTAAATTGGAGAGTTAATTTTACCTATTTTCCTTGATTCTTCGAGCAAGCAGTGTGGGAGATCCAAGGCACCGATTCACGAATTGTCATCTGTAGGTAAGAGCTCTTTCTTTTCATTCTAATTTCATGCCATTTCATAGGATATTTGTTGGTTAAAAGGGAGGATTTCAATTTTTAAAATCGGGGCAAGCAACGCGAATCTGCTCATCGGATCCATGCCGATTGCCTCTAAGCCCAAAAGGCTCTCACGCTACCAGTATGAAAATAATTAAAACAATTGCATTGGATGCATGGTGGAAAAAGAAAGAGAAATCCTATCTCTTGATGATTTTTTTGAGATTTCAATCCGTGGAAAGGCATTTAATCAATATATATGCAGGAGATTTTGACAACATGGTCATCGAATGGAAGGAAAGGGGCCATGAGGTAGAAGATCACCAGGATTACCAAAGTATTGAATGTGTCAATGCTTTGAGGAACTGTGGCTTATTGAAATTCCACCGAACCCTAAGACTCAGAGCTTAAAATGAGCTGCTACACTATCTGATCAATCTATGGGATGTTGATCGGCATATCTTTATCATTGAAGACCAGGAACTAGAGATAGAAGTAGTTGATATCTAATTCATTACTGGATTTTCCAGAAGAGGTGAAATATTCCAACTCTTTGGATCATGTGGTGGAGGTGAGGGCACCAATACCTTAATTAGAAGGCATTTCCTGAGTGAAAAGACAACTGTAAGTGGGAAGGTGAAGATTGAAACCATCGAAAATCTTCCCTTGAGGACAATTCTACACACCATGGCCCATATAGCTGGGACACAGGCTTTGCACGAGATCTAAAAACCATAATTCCAGTATGCAATGGATTTCCTTACTCCAACAATGTTCAACTGGTGCAAGGGACTGCTGGTCAACATGAAGAGGAAACTGACCAAAGGAAAGTTGGTAAACTTGAAGAAGATCGACTTTGGTTCAATTTTGGTCACTTTCATTTTGGAGTGTGTGCCCCTATTTCGGAACCAGTGGGTAGAGGTGGAGGATATAGCTCCACAAGATTTGAGGCTGCTTAGATGGAGTGAGATCATGCCTTGTAGAGGAGGGGGCCAACAGATGCATTTCCCTTCGTCGTTCTTTGGTTGGTTGCACCAACAACTGATCATTGTGGATGAATATTCCTATGCAAGTACGTACTTTAGAGGAGATCCAGATCTGCCTCTACCACTGGGTGAACAATGGAACGATGCAGATAAAACTTGTTTTTGGAAATTTTCAAGTTTTATGAGTTTTTTGTTTTTTTGTTTAAAATATATCTGAGAGTTTACTTGTGATAATTGTGAAGATTTAAGACCCGAAAGGCCTCCGGGCATGTCGCCAATAGCACGGCGAGTAGCACGTCAGATAGAAGATGCTCCATACGAGGAAGGAGCAGATCCTATGGTATAAATGGAACGAAACCTGGAAGTGATTACCTGAGGGATTCCAGAATATGCGACTATAGATGACGTGCCACTGCAATACAAGAGGCATACAGTAGGAGTGTCTACGAGAATGCATCAGCTATTAGGTCGAGTGATGAGAGCGTCTGATGCTATCGTGAGCACCATGTGGGCGAATAGCCTTTTCTAGTCGTGTTTTTTGCACTGTTGTAGGGTTTGAAAGCCATGTGTCCCAGAACACTTTTTTTTTTAGATTTTGATGAACGAATTTTGACAAACGTGATATATATGTGTGTGTGTGTGTGTGTGTGTGTGTGTGTGTGTGTGTGTGTGTGTAGATACCCACACACACACACATACATATACATATGCATGTTTCTATCTTCTACTCATGTGTTCATGTAACATGATGATGTGATCAGTTTTATAAATTACACAAATGTCTATCGAGAACATGATTTTCTAATGCATCTATTAGTGTATTCAAATTCCATGGAATGTGTTGATATGTGATATAATCAAAATTCCTTTCTAGTAATCGAACATGTAGATACATATGAAAAGTTTGTGGATTTCTTACTATGTAATGACTATTTAATTGTAACACAATGAGTAGAACACAAGGTAAGAAGAGGGAACTTATCTGCAAAGAAAACAATCACATCAAAAAATCAAAACCGCACACCAATGAATTCACACACTAATGTACAAAAGTAATTACACAAAATTCACGCATAATACTTTTTCAGATAAAGCCCATTGTGGGGCTATGATAATGCATTTCCCTCGTAGTCAAACAACTCATAAGCGCCTTTTTGTAAGACATGTTTAACGATGTATGGCCTGTGCCACATAGGTTCGAACTTCCTAGATCCCTACTTATCGTTGGCTTGGTCATGTAGCAAGACCAAGTCACGTTCAGCGAAAACTCGTGGAGAAACAATTTGATCAAAATGAGCTTTAACTCATTTTTTTTATGTGCTTCGATCACCATCACAGCAATACGAAGGATCTCATCAAGCCTCTGGAGATAAACTAACCACTCCTGTTTGAGTGATGTATCGGGGAGCATCTCAATAGCTAGTTTTAACAAAGCAAATTCACACTCGATTGGGAGTGTCTCCTTTAAACCATATACCAACTAGAATAGATTGAAACCAGTGGTTGTCTTAGCCGAGGTTTGGTAAGCCCAAAGAGCCGAGAATAACATGAGATGCCAATCCTTTTTTTGCTTTCCAATGGTTCATTGAAGCATAGTAATCAATACTTTGTTAATTACTTCAAATTGGCCATTGGCTTGTGGGTAGTAAGGATTTGAGCTATCATGGCAAAGACCCAACCGAGAAGTAAGCTCATCCATCATGTACTGACGAAAATGTGATCCATGATAAGTTAAAATGGCTTGAGGGACTCCAAAACGGGCTATGACATGGTTAAAGAGGAACTGAGTAGCAGTGGTACTGTCAATACTATATGTGGGCATCACCTCGGCCCATTTATTAAAATAGTAGACAACAACGATGATATATCCATGCCCCCTCGTCGAGAGAGGGTTAAATGTCATAAAATATATACCCCATTTAGAAAATGGGCCAACGGTAACGACTGGGTGTAAGGGTGTTGGCAGGGCACGTTGTTTGCGGCTATAAATATGACATTCATGGCTCTTTTGAACCGCCATAATACAATCTTTGAAAATAGAAGGCCAAAAATAATCGACGCAAAGGATCTTTTGAGCAGTGGCATGGCCTGACATGTGACCATCACATGCCCCATAGTGGCAATCCTTCAATACTCGTTCAACCTCTTCAAGTGTTAGACATCAGTGAAGAACATAATCAACACCGAATCGGTACAACGTATCACCAATAATATGATAAGGTTGAGACTGATGCCAGATGCGACGTCGGTCAGATCGAGACAACTCAGATTGAAAAGTTTGGGTTTGAAGATAAACAATAATATATACGTACCATGGGTCGAGAGTGCTGATGAGAAAGAAAGTTTCATCAGGAATCTGCTCAGTAAAATCAGTGGAGGTGTTTGCGGAAGGAAGGGCGCAGATCAATTCGGCAAAACCGATTGACTTCTTCAATTTGGTGGCAGTAAAATCCAAATCAAAATATTGTAGGATAAAAATCCATTTAGATTATTTTCCCCCAATAAACTAACGATTTAGAATATAAATCATGGGGTTACAGTCGGAAATCACTATGGTCTTCCGTAGAAGAATGTAATGGTGAAAGCGTTGAACAACATGGACTGCTACCAAGGCAAGCTTCTCGACATGAGCATATCGAGTTTCGATGTCAATAAGATTTTGACTAAAATAATAAACCACATGTTCATTTCCATCGTTATTGTCGTGGACCAGCACCATAGTAATGGCACTGTCAGCCAAGGCCAAGTATAGGAAATAATCGTAGTGATAGTCAGGGGGATGCAATAAAGGAGCACTGATGAGTGTTTTCTTTAGAGCATCAAAATATTTTTGGGCAATTTCATACCAAATGAATGGGATCCCCTTCTTAAGCAAGTAAGTAAATCCCTTGGCAAGCTCAGTGTAATTAGGGACAAAGCGACGAAGAAAATTAGCCTTTCCTTGCAAACTCTGCAATTGGTGTAGTGACGAAGGTGGGGGTAAATTTACAATAGTCTCAACTTTTAGAGGATCTATTCAGATGCATTCTTTGGACACAACAAAACCCAAGAGATGACCAGATTCTATGCAGAAGACACATTTATGCGGATTGAGACGAATATTATAGTGTCGACAACATACAAAAATTACTCGAAGGTGGTACGGATGGTCATGACGATTAGAAGAGTGAGTTGGTAACTCATCTAGATAAGGTTGAACAATGTGTTTAATATCATGAAAGGCATATGACGTTGCTCTCTGAAAGGTAGCACCAGCGTTTTTTAGACCGAAAGTGAGCTTCTTATAAGAAAAAAGTCCCCCATGGACAGATGAAAGTAGTCTTCTGTTGATCAACGGGTAATATTTTAATCTGGTTGTAACTAGAAAAAACAATCCATAAAAGAGAATATCTCACTCCCAGCACACTCATCAATGATTTGATCAATAAAGGGAGTGGGATAGTTATCTTTAGGGCATGCGCGATTGATGTTGCGGTAATCAACACAAACTTAGATTGTGCCCTGATTTTTAGTAACATGTACGATTTAGAGACCCAATTTGTCAGTGGGATAGGGTAAATAAAACTAGCCTTTAGAAGTTTTTCAACTTCTCCCTTAATAGCAATGACCTGCCTGGGATGCATGGGATGGAGTTGTTGAAGAATAGGGTTCACATTAGGATACGTGGGTATTTCATGCACCAAAATAGCTGGATCAATACCATGGATTTCCTCATACAACCAAGCGAAGACATCGCGGAATTCTTTGAAAAGGTCAGTGTAAACCCTATCTCATCAAGAGAACCAAAAACCCTAATGTGAATGTTCTCAACAATTCCAAGTTTAATGGAAATTTCGATTAGCATGGTTGCAGTAATATTTCCCATATTACCTTCAGACAAAACTTTTTGCACCAAAACAGGTGTTTGAATTGGATGCGTCAGGTTATGAGAAACAAAAGCTTCAAGACACGAAGGAATCTTACTTAGACTTTGAAGAAATGAGGAACGATGATGGGTATCATTCCAAGGAATTTCGTCAAGAGACAACCTCAACAATACTCTCATCAGTGGGGAGTATCTCATTCAAGGGATCCAGAGAATACCAAGAACCAAGCTAGGGAGATTGTGAATACGTATCTAGGTGCATACTACGAACAACATGAATTTCTGAAGCAGCCGCCGAAGCCGAGACAATTTCTTTATAATGTTGTTCCAAGGGACTTAGCAGCATAGCTTCACCAAACGAATCAACCTGATCCGAAGAAGGAATGATTCACGTGTCAGTGGAGATAGAGATCATTTTAATCGAGACGACATGCGGAGGTGGGAGAGAAAAAGTTCCCATTAAAGTAGAATATTTGAAAATAGCTACCCCCACACTCTCATATGGAATATCGATATTTCTAACATATGGGATGTTTCTATTTGAAGCATCGAAAGAGAAAAAGGACAATTGATTGACGGTGAATTTTTTTCCTTCATGTGGAAAATAGAGAACCCACAACAAAGAGGAAACCACACAAAACATGGCATGGGTCCAACTTTGCCCAAGTAGAAGGTTGTAATTCAAATTCACATCTACAACTTCTACTTCTAACTCGACAGTCTTCCCTACCAAAGTGATGGGAAAACTTGTGAGAATACCATAAGGATGGGAGCCTCTGTCATCAAAGGCCTCCAAGGTGTTTGGGGACTACTTGAGAGGTGGAGATCCAATAGCTTTCCAATGTGAAATAGTCATGATGCAAGTGGAAGCACCTTCATCAATGATAGTCTGATGGATCGTCTTTCCTTTTATAATGACTTGAATAAAAACTGCAATTTGATGAGGAAGACGAGGAATATGGTTTTCAAGATCGAAAGTAATCAAGTTTGAATCAATAGGATCGATGCCTTATATAGCAGATAATAATTATTTTCGCTACATTGGATAAGTTTGGAAAAAATCCAAAGTAAAGATCGTCGAAGGAGCTTCAACTAAATTTTTGACAAGAATGTAATGTTGAGCAACGCTAGCATTTGGATTATAGGATGACTTCCGAAGCACACTTTTGGGAGGCAGTCAGATGACAGATTCATTATTAGGTCTCTTGATATGGAGAGGACCAGAACTTTGTGGAGCGGAAGTGGAAGGTGTTGTTATCGCATAAAATGTCTAGGCACCGCGACAACGAATCAGATTAGGGGCTGTCACATTGATCCCTAATATCTTCGTTTAAGTTGTCTCCCTACAACAAGCTAAGGGGGGTAGAACCTACGAAAATGGAATAAAGGAGAACTAGTTGGAAACCAGCTAGTTCGAGAGACACAATGAAGTGACCAAGTACTTGATTTAGATTTAGCAAGATTTATAGGATTTGATTAGATTTTAAGAAATTGATGCCAGTGCCTTATGGAGTCAACTATCTTGCTGGGAAATTTAGGACCGAGTAATTGATTTGCAATTACTGATTGGATGAATGACTATGTTATATGAAGTGCAGATCCTAACGTTAATATGAGATGCAAGAATCTTGGTTAATTTTAGTTAAATGCCTATCTAAGTTTTAACCCTTCGATCCTTTCTATAATGAGCCTGATTTTGTAGTAGTTCGCAGAAAGAAGACAAGGTGAAGCACACTAAGGTGTGATTAACGATACCTCTCCTGAAAATCTAACATACCCTATGCCTCCAACGCTTTAGAGAGTTGTGGCTCTGACGACTGCAAGGTCACCATTTTAAGTACTATCAAAAGCAGGCTTCTCAAGCAAAGATGGATGGATACCTATCTCTCTATCGATCAAGCTTATGCTTGGAAGTAAATTTTAGTTATGCAGAACTAAATTAATATGCAAACGCACGAGATGAAGTTAGATTCAAGGATGAAAAGTTCTTATGCTACGATATGATTCATAGTTATATATCAAAGCCCTTAATTGTCAAAGTGAATGTTCACTTCACTAGACAAAGATTGAAAGATAAACTTCTTAGCAATATCATAATTAGACCACAAGCTTACTTCAAATCTTCTAGATTATTTCAAATGAAATTATAGCTCAAAGAGAACAAAAGCGTCTTCACAAATTAATATCAGATGTTCGAAAAATACTCAGTTTATGAAACAAAAGATATGCATTTTATCACAATTCCTTGACAGAGTACTTATTTAGGAATTTAGACTTCTGTGATCCATAACAATGTTTAGAGAGTCTTCAGCGAAATCACATAAACCATCTTTTGTCGACGCGTTTCGAACCAACCAGTGTGGTTCATCGTCAGGACAAGTTGAATAACCAATCCAGAGACTCCAACGGCTATATTGCCAACGGCTAATTTTGACCTAATGACCCAAGTCAAACCACTAACAATCTTGATTTATTTAATTTAATATTATTTCTCGTAATAAGCTAAATTAGGTAAAGAATTCATTTGTTAAATTAGCTAATTTTAATTGTTTATTCATAGATGTATATGTATATTTAAAAAGGAATAGTTTTATTTATAATTTCT